>PVIU01020437.1:0-34158 GCA_004026605.1 Ondatra zibethicus
ATAGAGTCACAAATGCAGACTGTAAGAGTGAAATCTAGCTTGTAGATCAGGACACAGTGCTCACCTTCCCCAGTCTCTGAAGCTTCTAAAGCTGCCTTGGCCACTGGAGGTCTCAACTACTGTAGGAGTTGACCTGGAACTGGGGTCCACATCTCTAAATACTGCAGCTGTTCATGTATGATTCTGCCATCCTTCTGCTCACAGTGTGTTTGCCTACACCCCAAAAAATATACCTCTAGTTCTTGTTATCTATCACCTTAAGAGTCTGGTTCTGTCTCATTTCAAATTGAACCCAAATCTGAATAACACTTCTTATCCTTTAGCAGAGGATTGATTTAATTTCTGAATATTTGCCAAATATTATACACCACGCTAAGCTCCTTGAAGGATAGGAAAAAGCTAGAGAAAAAAGTCTATTTTGATAGAAAAGTTAGAAACAGAAACACCAGATGAAGGAAAATAATGTAAGATCATACAGGAAGGAGTGCAATCGGGTGAGTTTAAACATGCTGCGGCACAGACACTGCACACTCTAAGGTGCAGATACTAGTAGTAACAAGTTCTGGACAAAGAAGTGGAATCTGACCCAGGCCTCGAAGATGGGATAACTAGCAAGCCTGGAAGACCTTGCTCTCCTGTGTCAGACACTGGGCAGCAGACTCACTCCCACAGACTTCAGGGATCATAAGGCTTTTATTCGGCATCCGCTAGTGCCATCGTCACCATGATTAGATTGGATATTTAATGCGGTTCAGGTGTTTTAGTAATGATGTAGAACTAAAATTTCTTAAGGACACCTAGAAGGTAGAGCTTTTTGTTTTACTTTTGGGTTTTGAGACAAGGACTCACTTTGTAGCCCAGTTAATTTCAAGTTCTTGATGATCCATTCATTTCTGGTGCCTGCAGCTGCAGCACCCTGGAATAGCCAATAAAAAGAAGAAACTCTGCCAGTTGTTGCCTGGGTACCACCTGGGGCACATTTCTGAAAACACCCCAAGTGTCGTGTGAATGAACAGACCTGAGTCTAGGTGGCTGATAGAAAATGGCTGAGTCTAGTCTTTTGTGTACACCAATCTGTCGGTAACTGAATAAAGGAGGTGTTGCCAAAGCCAAGGGAATGAACCAGATAAGCACAGACCTGCAACTGTGTGAGTCAGACAGCATCCAGGCTGCTCAGCACTCAAAAATCCCTGTGTTCCAGGTGACAAGGCTTAACTGTCACCACGCCACACTACCCAACTACACAAGATTTCATAATCCACTTTTTAAAAAAAGAAATGAGATGAAGCTTAGTTAACAAGAGACCTTGTGGGATGCTACACCACCAGTGAAGAGGTGATGAGTGCTTTCTAGGCATTTTAAAGTTTTAGGGTTCATTGGCTGAAGGGAAAGGTCTAAATCCAAAATCAGATGTTGTCTTATTGAATAGGCCCAGTTGCTGCAGCCCTCTACTTCCTTGTTCAGGAAATATTTTCTGACTTTGGGTCAGGCGAGTACCACTCTCTGCATCCCTTTGACCACCCGCTCAGCCTGGTACCGTGTCAGAAAGGCATACACAAAACTTTGAACAGCAGCCATGCTGCTGCTGCTCTAGGCTTCTGGTGATAGTGAGTGGGAGGTGTGGCTGTAATAGGTCTTTAGAAAAGAATGCATTGATTTCTCTGTGGATTTTTTTTAAAGGCTTTGGGACATGACTGAGGGAATGGCTAATTACTATTTATGACTGTTTCATTCAGAGCTAATTGCCAGAGCTGCCACAGACACTGAGGCCTTCACGGCCGCTCCGCACCAAATGTGCAAACACTAATAAAATGGTTGATGGGGCCAATTCTTTGCACATAAGTCCCAAGACACAGTCAGTGTGCTTTTGCATTTATGCATGAAAGCATGTATAAACTCTCCCTTTCTCTCTCTCTCTCTCTCTCTCTCTCTCTCTCTCTCTCTCTCACACACACACACACACACACACACACACACACACACACACACACACACACACACCTACCACCACCACCACTACTACCACCACCACTACCACCACCACCATCCAGAGGTAGTTCTTGAACTCTCTGTGATGTTCCTGTGTATACTAGAAGTCATATGGGATTTTGTGTTTTTCTTGAGTTAATAGGATGATCAAGGACATGGAAGAAGTATGGAAGAAAGAGGTTCTCTAGTATTTTATTAAGGAAAAAGCAGAGAGTTGCCCTGTGGAGACTAGTCCCCCAAAGTAAGGCTTTGGTTTTGTACTCCTGACTTCTTTTCCTCCTTCAGATGAATTCAAGGAAGCTGTGGGTTATACAGGGTATCCCTGCATGTGGTACAGGTAGGACAGTGCACATCTGGTGAACAACTGTTGGTTTGAACTTTGAAAGATGTTTCCCATATGAATCCCCAACACCAAGCACAGACCTTCCTCAGTGCACTGGAAATGGAGAAGAGGGCCTTGGGAGGTGTTCTAAGACCCGCTACTTCTTAAGGGATGCCTGTCTTACAAGCTGCCAGCTCTTCTTCTCTTCTCTTCTCTTCTCTTCTCTTCTCTTCTCTTCTCTTCTCTTCTCTTCTCTTCTCTTCTCTCCTCTCCTCTCCCATTCGCTTCCCTTCTCTTTTCCCCTCCCCTCCTCTCCTCTCCTTTCTGTCCAGTTTTTTCTCTCTGTTCACCTCACTCGTCCTTTCTATCTTCTCCCTTCCTCTTATCTCTCCTTCCCTTCTATCCCCTTACCTCCTTTCCAGGTAGAAAGTAAAGTGTAATGGATGAGGGTATATTAAAGAGTCATTAACAGATAATCAATGTGGTGTCTGTGAAATGTTATTTTGGAGCTTAAAATAGATACAAAGCTTGCAACATGGTGATTTAACAACAACAGCAAAAACAAAACAGATAAGTAGTGAGAATCTATCTTTCCTTTTGACTTTCCTATCAAGAAAAACAGACTACTCATAGGTAGAATGTAACGAGCTGGGGAAGACTCCACAGGATTGTCCCTGCCATGAAGAGTGAGGCTGGTTTATCTCTACGGTGAAGACTGGGAAGGGGCTCCAGGTTGATATCACGGATTGGTCTAGGGTGTCTTTCCCAGGGATGGTCCATTCTTGAGGTCAAGAGTGGAGATGGGACCCAAGGTGAGGACTGGAAAGGTGTAAGCAAAGCAGCTTCTCCCAAAGTGAATACACCTAGAGACTAGAGATGTTTTCCTAAGAGAAGCAGAAGGAACAACCACACCCAGGTCTTAGGGACAATGTATTTTTGTGATCAGACTTTGGTTTCTAGAACCCTGGGTTCCAGGCCTCAATGAAGGGTAGAAGCAGATTTGCCCTCTGAGGGAAATTTAGAATCAAGTTCTGGAGCAGTTCCAGGGAAATTCTAACAGATAGAAAGTAGAGCATGTTCTTGCTCACTGTAGGTCAATACACACCTGTACCCGCTGGTCATCCTGGACATAAGGAGGCCCCTCTAAGCCCGAATATGAACTCAGGCATGAAAAAACCAGCATTATGGAGAATGAGGCAAAAGCTTCCCAAGTTCCAGGCTAACCTGGACTGTACAGCGTGAAGCTGAGTCAGCCAGACGACCAGAAACCAACACCATTGCCACTCTTTCTGTCATCTCATCTTGAAGTCAGGGCTTAAGTTTATTTAGGTGTAGTGATATTTTGTTTATGTTTTAACAAGTAAAGCTTGCATGAAGAACAGAACAAAGCTAAGCCACTAGAGGCCATGGAATGGTGGCACATACCTTTAATTTCAGGACTCTGAAGACAGAGGCAGGGGGATATTTCTTAATTCAAGGCCACCCTGGGCTATACAAGATTGAATCTGTCTAGAAGAGAAACAGAGCTGTAGTAAGAGGCACGTAGGATGCGTCCTTCTGCCCGGCTCCCGGCCGTTTAAATAATTACACAGAAATTGTATTTATTTAAACATTGTCTGGTCCATAAGCTCTAGCCTCTTTTTGGATAACTCTCACATCTTAAACTAACCTATATTTAGTAATCTGTATATTACCACGGGGCCATGGCTTACTAGGAAGATTTTAACCTACGTCCATCTCAGACCAAAAAACATGGCATCTGTTACACTATCTTTTTTCCCCCAATATTCTGTTCTGTCTACTCTGCCCACCTAAGGGCTGCCCTATCAAAAGGCCAAGGCAGTCTCTTTGTTTAACCAATGAAAGCAACAGAAATACAGAAGGACCTCCTACATCACAGAGCTCACACAAAGGTGATCCCAACCCTTGGGAGCCCACAACTTCTGTTGCAGCACTGGGGAGGTAGAGACTGGAGTGATATGGCTGGGTGTAGAGATGACTATAAGGCAGAAGGAGGCAGGAACTCAAGGCAGTCTGAGGTTTGGTGGAGACAGATGGAGTCTGGAGATGCAGTCTGAGGAAAGAATGGCCCCTTCAGTCTGAGCTTTGGTAGAGGTAAAAGAACTCTCTAGTGGCTGCCTCTTTCCTTCTTTGATCTTCAGCATTAACTTCTATATCTGACTCTGTTCTTATTATTAAGTCCAATTAGAATTTGTGCTATATTTAGGAAGTACAGTATTATAATAGTATTTTGTACTAGAGTGCAGTTTATTAAATCTATACTAATTGAAAATAACTGAAATTTGGGTTGGAGTGATGACAGTATTTAAGATAGTGTACTGCTCTTTAGAGGGCCCAAGTCTGGTTCCCAGCACCTAGGTGGGTCACAAAGGCCTGTAACTCTCACTCCAAGGAATCCATTGCTCTTTTGGGTCTTTGTGGGCATCTGCACATATGTGGTAATCACACACCCAAACACACATATACACTCAAGAGTAAATATTATTAAATATCTAAAATTGAATTTAAATGACAATAAGGAAATAGTTATAAGCATGGCTTGGAGTCATAGACTAAGTAGATAATAAGTCCTGGTTGTAGGTCAGCTTTGTGGAAACAATGGATCAGTTTTCATTGTTTTTTAAATGATTTTTATTTATACTTTAATTTTTTTCATGTATGTATGAAATGCATTTTTATTTCTTAAAATATAATATTTTAATTATGTTTTGAGAATTTCATGCATATATACACACAGTGTACTTTGATCATATTCATCCTCTACTCTCCCCCAACTCCTCCCAGATCTACCTCTACCCTCCCAACTTTTTATTTTAATAATCCACCAATTTTTGTTGCTCATCAACTCATGGTTTATCTACCAGGGCCCACATCCTTAAAGACAAAGACTCTCCCTAGAAGCTATTAACTGTCAATCATTTGTGAACCTCTTATCTTGTTCTGAAAGAGCTAATAATTATTACTCTTGTGAAACTACTCTCATAAGACTGTTGTGGATCCTGTGCAAGGGACAAGGAATGTAAAAGTAACTAGGTAGATCCCCAGTTGAGGTACTTGGGGATACTGAAGAAGAGAGACGTGAAGAGAACACTGACCTGTGGTGTTGCAAACAGTTATGAGCTCCACAGCTGAAGCCTTGGCTTTTCCATTTTAATTTCTATTGACACCTGAGGCTCAGATACTGATGCATGTCAAATATTCCTGCTTTTACAGAAAGATGTGATTCTGCTGTAATTTTTAAAGCATTGTTTCTGTGCCTTTTATAAACTGTAGAAATTCTTTCATTGTTGTCAGGTTTTTTTTTCTATGTATATTCTAAGAAAATATTGATTTGCCAGGGAAGCTGTCACAAGATCTCATTCCCCGAGGAGCCTGAGTAACAATACATTGTCTCACTGGAAACTGCATGGCTATGCAGCCTCTGCAGGCTCTAGAGTAAACCCTGTCTTCACCTGATATTGTCCTTGTTCATGTCTTTGTGTCCCAGTCCTTTCTTCACAGACACCAGTCATACTAGATGCACAGTCAACTTTGCTGTAGTATAACGTTGTGTTACTAATTACTTCTTCAGTGGTATTGTCACCCAGTGAAGCCACATTCTTGGCTTCTGGTGGCTAAGATTTCAAGATAGGGAAGAGAAAAAAAACAAAACTTATTTTCAGCAGATAACGCAATTCAATGCACAACAAAGTGTAACTTTCACTCGTTAATCAATTGACAATCTTTTGTTCTAGAGGGCTCAGTTTTGAGTTGGTTCACCATTATCTCAAGTGGGCTGACCTTTTTGGCCCCCTTCTGTTTAAGATTCTGATTGAGAAACATTTACAAAGGGATTTATGATGCACATTCTAGGAAGATCTGTAGATAGAGCAAAGATCATCTTCTGTTTTCATTTACTGAGCCTGTATGCCCTGCTCCAGTGATGTTCATCCCTCAGGAACTGTTGGATTCACATGAGATGGGGTCTGAGTTTCAAGATAATGTTAAGATGTGTATGCTAATGTGTCCATATTAGCCATGGATGTAAAGGGATTAAGGAGACTACTCACTCAGTATAACATTTGCCCTTACTGTGTGAACATGAAGACATAGTTGAATCCCTAGCATTCATGCAAATGTGTAGGTCATATGAAAATGTACAGCTGTTGGCAATCCTACCTCTGGACAGGTGGAGACAGGAGAATCACTAGAGCTCACAGGCTAGCCATTCTAACTGAAGTAGCAAGTTTCAAGTTCACTGAGAGACCCTGTCTTAAAACATAAGTTGGAGAATGGTTATGGAAGACACTAAGCATCAACCTTTGGCTTCCAAATGGGGCACACCACACACACACACACACACACACACACACACACACACACACACACACACACACGGAGAATGAACAGACTCTATGACCCCTATTTTCTAGTGTGGACAAGGCAACAAAGTCAAACACAAACATTGTAATGGGCATTGCCGCTGCTTTACTAGGTGGTTTTACAACAGGTTTGCTGAACTGGTATTTTTAAAATGCTAGTAAACCCTTGTGTAGTTGCTCAAAGTTTGAAATATTGTTTCATTTCTAAAGCCACAATTGAATTACAAACTAACCCTAGGGCAGAGACTTCTCTTCTACTTTCTTTCCTTGTTTCCTGACAACATTTAATAGAGTTACTTATATAATATACATGTTCAGTGGTCAACAATGAGTAGTTTTGAGTTTCAGTGTTTTAACCCCTGAATAAAACTGCATTTTGTGGTTCACAATTTATATTTTAAAGTATGAGTTGTTTATGTAGCAATTATATATATATACACATATATGTATACATACTTATTACATACAATGAATATGTTGAACCAAGGTCATAAAAACATAATAAGTTACAGTTTCATACCGTCTTTCTTGTTATATTAAAATATATTCAAGGGCTAGGCATAGTAGTGTGTTACTGTGATTCCAGAACCCTGGAAAATGAGTCAGTAGAATTGTTGCAAGTTTATGGGCAGTCTGAACTATGTTATGAGACTATGCTTCTCCATTCAATCGATCAAACAATTAAGCAAATCTTTCCAAAATAAAAATGTATATACGTAAGGGTGAAATGGGCAAATATACAACTACACATGGTTTCTATACGGACACTTCTCTCTGCTCCCTTAGGCACACACACAAATTACTTGACATTCTCAAACAACTGATCTTGTAAGCTGAATGTATCCCAGTCTTCTCTAAAAAAATGGAGGATTGCTGGCTGGCAAGGTCCTTAGGGGAAAATGTACTTGTGGTGCAAGCGTGAGGACCAGATTTCAGATTCTTTAGGACTATGTAAGGTTTGACACACCAATACAAGTCTGTAACCCCAGTACTCATAAGTGACATGTGGAGGCAGGAGAATTCTTAGAAGCTAGTAGTTCAACTATCCTGACATGCAGGGCATCAAACATCAAGAGCCCACATTTCTAAGTGGAAAGCAGTGACGGACATCCAAAGTTGTGCTCTGATGCTACATATATGCTGTGACACACACGCATCCACACTCAGACAGGCATATACATGCACCCACACGGTAGATAGATAAATAGATAGATAGAGGATAGATTGATAAATAGATGACAAGATAGTTTCTTCCTTTCTATCAACTTTGAAAAAGTAGCTTCTGGTCTTCTATAGAAAACTCTAAGCTAGATTTTGGCCGGTGCTTTCTGACCCACCTAGCTCCTCTAGTTGGTATTTAGGTCCCTCTAATATCATGTGTGAGAAGAAAAAAAATCAGGAAGAGGCCAAGGCAGCCTTTCCTGATTGTGTTATGTTTTCCTTTTTTCCTTCTGGAATTTGGTATTTAGTAGTGACTTCTTCCTTTGAGTGCTGTCATTGGCTAGTGATGATGGTGTTTCTCAGAGACCTTCTAGTCAAGCTTAGTCAGGACTAGGGAGGAATGAGCATCTCTGTTCTACCTAGTTCAGTCCCTTTGTTCTTCTGTAACTCATAGAAATACAGTCCATTCCAGTTGAAGAGTGGGAGGAATGAGAATATGAGCAAGAGGTTAAGACCATGATGGGGACACCCACTGAAATAGTTTACCTTGGTGAATGGGAGTTCACCAACTCCAGCCGTACAGGGACAGAACCAGCATAGATCCAAACTAGTCCCTCTGAATGTGGGTGACAGTTGTATGGCTGGGCAGGCTGCAGGGCCATTGGCAGGGGCACCAGGATTTATCCCTACTGCTTGTACTGGCTATTTGGGAACCTATTCTCTTTGGATGGATACCTTGCACAGCCTAGATATAGTAGGGAGGGTCTTGGACCTTCCCCAAAGCAGTGTGCCTTACCCTCTCTGAGGAGTGGATTGGGATGGGGGGGTAGGTGAAGGGAATTGGAGGTAGGGAGGGAGTGGGAACTGGGATTGGTATGTAAAATGAAAAAAGAAGAGTTTGTTTTATTTTTAAAAAAAATAAAATAAAAAAGAATTACTTTATAAAAAATAAATTTTATAAATTTTATCTTTAATTATGTTCTTGAATGGAAAAAATAAAACAAAACAATGTATGGAAAAAAAAACATCATTGTTTATCAGGCAATGCCGATATGTGACATTCAACATTCATGGTAGATATTCATATTTTCTAAGCTTGCTTTCAACATCTGTTTTGTGTTTTCAACCAATGATTGTCCTAACACAGCTACAAATACCCATGCCTGTCTCTTTGTATTGGGGGCATGCAAGAGTGTACATCTTAGGATTACAACTGTGCATTAACTTAGTTTATAAGAGCTGATTATATGGGAAATTCAATACAATTAAAGCTGGTTTTTCCACTGTTCAAAAAAAAAATAAATTTTAAAAATCCATTACAGTTCCCAGCATCTGCATGAGCCTCTCGTATGCTATCTTTGTCTGTGGCCCCAGAGCATAGAAAGTACTAGCAGCTATATTTGCCTTTTCTCCTTCTTTGCTTCCATCTATCTGCTTATTGGCAAACACCTTCTCATATTTTATTAAGTCCAACGGAGTCACCTATCTCCTCTTCCACACCCCTCTGTTGTCTTCTTAATCTTCAACAACACTTTGAATAGAATGATTTTCCTAAAAGCCATGTAAGATATTAAGTATTTCTGTGTTGTCCTCCAAATGTTATTGTGCCTTTTCCAGAGGTAAAGGAGATGTCAGTGAGTCTCACTGCTCTTTTTCATATCAAATGTGAACTCAAAGCAAATGATGATTTTCTTGAAAAAAATGGTCTTCACAAAGCCTTCCTCGTTTCTCCTGCATTTATTTTTTTATTTTTTGAGCTGTGCACTGAGTCTGTTAGCTTCCTCAACAGCTCTTTAAAGGTTTTATGAGTATCCATACAGTTTGTTAAGCATTATCATTTTTAACCAAAATACACTTTTGATAAGAAGACCCATTATTCATGAAGACCAGATGAGGAGTCCGGTGTCCAAAGAGAATAAGTACATTGTACAAATACACATGGCAGCTAAGTTAACCCACACTAAGTGCCAGATCCCAGAATCTCTGACAATGTCAAGAGTTCATGGTTTCCCATCAGATGATGCAGTCCTCAGAGTAGGTGGTGGACACTAGAAAGATGGCAAAAGAAGGAAGGGAAAGGAAGAGTTGTGGCGAAAACATATTACCCATTATTTGATATGATATGTTTTTCATTGGGTCAACAATTTTTAAAACAATTACATCTATGAAATTCTTCCATTTTTCAAAATGAGGGATGGACAAAAAGGAAAAAATAGAGGAACAGTAAAATTAAATGTTTTTTTTTTCTCGCCAATTCAATTGGTCTTCATTCAGTCCAATGATGATCAGGGTTAAATTATATTGGCTTAGGTAATGCAGGTTAAAAAGATGACAATTATTCCAAAACAAAATCAGACCTGTTTCTTACTTGAATTTATTTTTTGAAATTATCGATATGAATGGTACTTTAAGAGAGAGCTGATGAAGACCTTAAACTAAAATTCCCAGGACTTGCTGATTCCACAAGCTAAGGAGCCAAGCAAGCAAAAATAAACTCTCAGCAGGACCTCTTTGCCTGTTCCTCAGCACCTTGAACCTCTCTGATTTTTCTGGTTTATTTTAAGCCCATGGAGAACAAAGCCCTGGCTGTTCCTTAACAAGTGAGAATGACTTGCCCAGACACACAATAAAACATTTGTGACAAGCGACTGTTCTCGCTCTTAATCCAGATCATGCGCAGCTCAAGGTTCAATGGCTGACAGCCTCAACAAAGGGCCTTCTGTCTGAGCTCCCTGCCAAGGCTGAATGCCAATTGTCTTAAATCTGATTGCTCCTTGAACCCCAGTCCCTGAAATGGAGGAGTGTCCTTTCTGGAATGCCAGGACCCAATATAGCTGATCAAGAATATAGTTTTAAACCACATTTCCTTCATCCTTTGTTATTAATCATTTTGCTTGTTTTTACACACCACACACACACACACACACACACACACACACACACAATTCTTCCTTCACTTAACGTCTATTACTCCCCCTCCCTTTTTCCCTGGACCCCTTTTTTTCCCCATCACAGTGCCTATACCACTGAAATAAAAGGCATCCCTTCTCAAAGTAACTATTAAATGGTGGCTCTTCAGGAAAAAATGGAGTCTCATGGAACTTTCTTTTTTTTCTCTCTCTTATTTTCCCTCTCTCTCATCCCCTCCCCCAATCCTCTCATCCTCTGTTTCTGTGTTAAAAGTACAGGCCTTCCATGGGTATCAACAAAGCATGACATATCAAGTTGAGGAAAACTGAGTACCTCTCCTTGTATTAAGGCTGAGCAAGGAAATCCAATATGAGGAATAGGTTTCCAAGAGCCAGTCAAAGCATAGGCTCCCATTGTTGGGAGTCCCACAGTAGACCAAGCTACATAACTGTCACATATATGTAGAGGGGCTAGGTTGGTCCCATACAGGCTCCCTGGTTATTGGTTCAAATTCAGTGAGTTCCTGTGAACTACATTAGCTGCTTCTGTGGCTTTTCTTGTGATGTCCTTGACCCCTCTGATTCCTGCAATCCTTTCTCCCTCTCATGGCACTCTCTTTATCCATAACAGAGCCTTGAAGAGTCCAATCTTGTCTGCTTCTGTTTTCATGACTGCAAAGTAAATGTTGTATGGTAGCTGATGGGTAGCACTTCATGGCACTCCTAACCGTCTCCCAGCTGTTTCACCTCTTCTGCAATGTTCTACAATGGTTTTGAGGGGAGGGTATAGATTTCTTATTTAGAACAGAATACTCAATATACTTATTCTTTACTTTGACCCAGATATAAGGCTCTGCAATAACTATGACTTATGCAAAATGTAGCTTCTCTGCTCCAATCTGAAAGCAGTACTAGTGCACAGGTTTGAACAAGAAAATTAGAAGGAAGTTCAACAATCTGTCAATTTAAGAAAACAATGGTAGTATGATCCCAATTTGGGCTCATGACCTTTTACCCACAGTATTTTAAACAGGTTTATAATTAAGACCAGATGCACACTCTTTTCAGTGGAGTGGGCCTCTAATATAATCATTCCCCTATTACACCTGTGAGTATATTGCCCAGCAGATTGGGATCAAGCATGCTCTATAGCTGGATGAGAAAATTAATGAGTTTTCTTCCTCCACTGCCTACACGGTGTCTTCACTAGAACACTAGACAAGAGGAGGGAGTTTCTAGCTCAGTTCCTACTTGTTTTTTGTGTCTAAGAACCAAAGTGCATGGCATCTTAAGTAACCAGGGCCTTTCTATCATTGATCATTGTAAGTTTATCCTTATTCTTCTTTGCTTCTCTCTAGTCCTTTATGTATTCACTCCTTGGGGCTTCCTCACTTAAAGCAGCTGCTTTTTGCCAAAAAAGCCCTTGGAAGAATGATGTCACCAATCTGATTAAGCCTTGATACAGTACCCATCCTGAAGGTACACTAATAAACAGTGTACCAAGAAGCAGGCAGGTGATGTAGTACTCAAAGTACCTGAGAATAAACAAATTGAAGAATGCTCTGGAGAGTAGAGATGGGAAAATACATTGAAAAGGCACAGCATAGAGGTGTTCCGTTAAGAGAGAAGAGAGCAAGTCTTTGCATGCCATTCCTCCACAGTCAAAGACACAATTCACCTTATTCCATGGAGATAGCATAGGCTTCACTCCTGCTAGTCATTGTTTTACCTAGAATTTCCTATTTCCAATTTTGAAAACATCATGTTTACCATAAGATTAAGACGGCAACTAAGAAAAAGAAGGTAAAAAATCTCCACAATTCGAGATACTTCATTACAGGCTGTGTGCACACATACATACACTTGCTTATGTAATGATCACAGAATATTGTTTATTTGGGAAACAATGTACTTTTATTTCAGTTTTTTTCAGATATGTCGCATGAATCTCAGGTTGACCAGAAATATACTGGGTGGCTGAGGATTACCTTGAATTTCTCGTCTTCCTATTTCTATCTCCTGGGTGTTAGGACTACAGTCACACACTATATTTGCTTTGTGTGGCATTGGGAGATGAAGCCCACAGCTTCATGCTTGCTAGTCAAACATTCTGCTGAATGAGCTATCTTCCCAGCTCACCCTAAAAGTGTCGTTCTTTAGCAATATATTTTGAACATATCTTATCAGTAGAAAATGTTCTTTTACTATTTGGCTAGAGTTTATTTATGTTATATAGTTGTTTATTTTATTGAGAATATTTTATGATTTCCTTTTGTAATAGTGGTTGGAAGAGGATTACAAGGTCATAAAACTGCAAATGGAGGGAGATTGATTCCAAGACAGAAAGCCTGATACCAAGGAATTCAGAAGAAAGTCTCTAAGATCACCAGACTCTGTCTAAGAGTAAGTCCTTCTGAAAGTCTCTCACAGCCAAGCTGTCAGGTGTTGGTCGGAGAGCTGTGCATCTTCCATATGAGTACCATTTGATTAGTTAGGAGTAGCTTTTTGGAGAGTCAGTGACTTGGGATCTGTAGGTGGGTTTGAGGGACTAGAATTTTGTTTTCCTTGGCCAGATTGGCCATCCCAGCATCCACCACTCTTGTTTTGGAACAGTTGTGGCCAATATCTTGTTTTATATCTTCAAGATATACTTGGGCCCCCATTTGTCTCCACCTATGCCAGGAGCAGTGACTAACCCTACCCCTCCACCTATGCCAGGGGCAGTGACTAACCCTACCCCCATCATCATGGTGGAAAAATAAGCCCAAAGAAGAGTTGAATATATGAACAGGTATAGTTTTATGGAGGCCTCCACCTAGATGGAACAATTCTGATACATCAGCGAAGCTCATGGTGGTTGGTAATAAAATGTTAACTGTAACCCATAGCATCAGTGGATACCTGTATAAGATAGAACCTTCAGTCTTCTATCATGGTTGAAGGAGGTACCCATCAGACTTATCCATTCCTGAGAAACTATTGATTCTTAACGGTAGATTGGATATATGTTGGTTACTTTTTTTGTCAACTTGACACAAGCTAGAGTTATCTGAAAACAAAAGAAACTCATTGAGAAACTGTTTTCATCACAATGGCCTGTGAATTTGACTGTAGGGACATTTTCTTGAATAAGTATTAATGTAGGAAGGCCCATCTCATTGTGGACAGTGCCATCCCTGGGCACTGAGTTGTATAAAAAAGCAAGCTTCTTGAGCCATCGGGGAAAATCAGTAAGTAGTGTGGCTCCAGGATCTTTACTTTCATACCTGCCCTGGTTCAGTTCTTGCCTTGGCTTCCCTAAATGATGAATTGTGATGAAGCCATGTAAACAAAACAAACCCTTCCCTTCACAAGTTGCTTTTGGTCAATGTTTTAGCATAGCAATAGAGAAACAAACTAGAAAAGTGTGTTGTTTTCTTCAATGGTGTACCCACTGGGGAATACATGGGAAGAAGCAGGAGTTCAGATGGGAAAGAAAGAGGATAATATAGGGTGACATGGGGTATGTGTAGTAACCACACACACATATACACATATACACGTGTATGGCATTGATGTTTTAGGTAGTCCTGTGTGTGTGTGTGTGCATGCATGCATGCGTGTGCGAGAGAGAGAGAGATATGTTGATACTACATTAAAGAAATAAAAGTATTGCTCATTAATCTGGAAGTAGAAGATAGAAAATAACCAAGAAGAGGTCCCTGAGACTAAAATTGAAGATTGGAAGACCATAGAATCCCAAAATAGGACTGAGGTTGCTCAGCACAAAAAGTGTTAATCAAGTGAACAGAGCTGTGGGACCACATGGCGCACTGACATCATAATTCATTTAAATGATTCTCTTTAATTGATTGTTTTGGATGCTAACAATTGTTAGATATTCTAATTAGCATTGTCAAGGAAATTTTTGTAGTTATTAGCCTAATTATCATGACAAATAATAATAATGAATTTTTCAAGTAAAAGGCAATGTACCTTTCAAAATATTTTTGTATTTGTTGAAATCATTCCTCTTTCATATACATTTCTTGAAAAAGTTCCAACCTTGTGTTCTTCCTAAAAGCTCCTTTCATCAGATTTAATTGTTCTCTCATTCTCACAGTCCTAATACAACTTTGGAACTAAACTTTAAACTTTTACGAGTATAGGGTTCTAATAAGAGAACTCTTTATGTACACCTAATGGAATATATTAATTATTCAGCTTCTCCTTCTGCAGCTATTTCCAGTGCTTTGTGATGAGTTCAACACTGTGCTCAGTGAAGAATCAATAACTTATATTTTCAGATCTCATTGACTTGAAAAGCAACATGCAGATGACTAATGAGTAAGGTCTTAAGCACATAATTTAATCTTGAATTTCCCTGTGCTCTGTTTGGAAATGTTTATATTAAAAGAAAGTAGACACTGTTATCTTCACAACAAAATCATTATTCAGCAAGGAATTAGTGTAATAATCTGATTATTTATAAAATCAGGCTTCTAAATTTTTAAAATCATTTAGCTTTTGATGGGGTCTTGGCCATTCCAAAATTAAGATTTTCTTTTCTCAGAGGATTATTTTTCTGTACAATAATACATAGTTGTCATAAAATAACATCACTGCAGTCTTAGATATTGTATAAAAAACATGGTAGCAAATTTGATGGAGTTTTTTTGTGATATGTTGCCATATGTTTATTGTTTATACAAGCCAATTCTTTTCTAGTTCATAGAACAAGGTAAGTTAGTTCAGTCTCCTGATATTGTTACCCATTTGCTCACTACTGCTACTACTACTACTACTACTACTACTACTACTACTACTACTACTACTACACACACACACACACACACACACACACACACACACACACACACACACACTTTAGATCTTGTCAGGAATGGTTGGTCCATCTTTTACATTTTTCTATTCCAAACACACATTTTCAAGATACAAAAGGAGAAATATGAACAAATACTGGGTTACATTTTTACCAAATGTCTCAGAGTCACTTTTGCGTCTTATTGTCTTTCAAATGGGTCCAATCAAGTTAGCCAACCTACAAACCACAATTCCAGAGAACTTAGACAACAATGAGGACACTAAGGGAGACTTACATAGATCTAATCTACATGGGAAGTAGAAAAAGACAAGATCTCCTGAGTAAATTGGGAGCATGGAGAGCTTGGGGGAGGGCTGAAGAGGGGAGGGGAGAGGCAGAGAGGGGAGCAGAGAAAAATGTAGAGCTCAATAAAAATAGATTTAAAAAAAATATCGAGCTGGAAAGTAACTGCTCTCAAAGTGTGCAGACCTACAAGGCAGTGCCGTGAGCCAAGTGTTAATACTCTGTTGCTGTATTTGGTAGACTCAGTTATCAATTTTGGTAAACAGATGTTCAAGGACTATCTAGTTACTTTTGAATCAAGGCAATAGATAATGGGCAAGACCTCATGGGACCTCAGAAGATGGTATCAAGATAAGAGCCTCTAATAGCCCCACTAGTAACTTATTTTAGTATTGAAGTAATCCAATGCAAACTTAACCCTCACCTGCAAAATTCCAATTCCATATTATCTCTGGGATAAAAGCATATTTCCAGCCTAATACTGAAGACAAAATCTGAATCCAGTGACACACTTCCTTCAGCCAGGTCATCCCTCCTGATCCTTTTTAAATAGTGCCACTCCATGATGACCAAACTTTCAAATATGAGAGCCATTCTTATTCAAACCACGACAGTCAATAGTCTAGCTTGCTTTCTAATGCCCCGATAAAGATCATGACCACAAGCAACTTTCAGGGAGAAAATTTTAATTAGTTTTATAGTTCATAGTACATCATTGAGAAAAAAACCAAGGCAGGAACTCAAGACAGGAACTTAGAGGGAAAAATGAAGCAGAGACCATGGAGGAACACTGCTTACTGACTTGTTCCCCATCATTTGCCCAGCTTGCTCTCTTTTACAATGCGGGACCACCTGTACAGGGATGGCATTACCCAGAGTGGGTTTGTACATCCTGCATCACTCATTAATCAAGAGAATGTTCCACAAACTTGCCTGCAGGTATTTTCTCAATTGAAGTGAGCTTAGCTTCACATATGAGCTTAGCTTTTGTCAGCTTGACAAAAAGCAAAACAGTACAAACAAAACAAAAACCAGCGTAGTCAACCTTTAGAGATAATGATTCCTGAAAAGGATGCTTCATCTTCCTTCCATTGGCTCAGAACAGAATCAGAATGAGTGTCCACATGCCTCACTTTCCACTTCACATCTGAGAGAGCAACACATTGCTTGCAGCTCACATCAGCTCTGACTCTTGAATTCATATGATCTTTCCAAGTATCCTCCCCTATGACTTTGCATGTTGTACTATGTTAAAGATCCTGTGGGATTGTAGATGCATCCTCTAGTCATGGAAGTAACCACAGCTGCAGAAATAGATGCAGATGGTAAGTGGCAACTAGGAAAAACACATAGATGATGCCAGTTCCAAATGATCTTGGTCTTCCGTGACCATGGTGCAGGAGAGCAGTAAAGTTCCTTCATTCTTAGATTTTCATTTACAATAATAATAGTAAAAGTAGCTCTTTTTCTTAATTTTCTTTTTCCTTGATGGAAAGTGTTGTTTTGTTACAAAAATAGGTTTTTCTTGTGAAATAGAAAAGAGCCGCACAGTTCACGTGAGATGGGTGACTAGGATGCAGGAGCATAAGGAATGGTGCTTGCGGTGTCACGTAGGCATAAAACATATCAGCACCCTGTCTCACAAACAGTTTGTAAGCACTAGCTTCACTTCAGAGAAATTACAATGTAGATTCATGAAGATGAAGGTGGGTAGAATGAAGTTGTTTTGCTGTTTAGCAAGAATTATGTCTTGAGATTTGGTAACACAAAAAATAATCATTTAACTCTGAAGAGCGTTCAGTTTATTGTTAAAGACAGAACCATGAAAATCACATGACGTTTTCTGTGCATGGCCATGTAAGAATAGAACATAGGAGTACTTTTCTTAGAGTCAAAAAAATCTTTATAGAGATATCTGTCTGTCTAAATTTGCTAATTTAATGTAATCCTGGTAAAATACAACTGTTATTTTTTTTTAGCCAGATAACCATTACAAACACAATATTAAAACAAGGCTACTTAGAAAATTTCTTAAAAAATTAAAACTGCCAATATGCGGAGAGCATCTCAGTCTATCGTAAATTAAACTATACCATAAAGTATATAATTATCATAATTTGGTATTGGTGTAGGAATAGAAAACACCATTGTATACAGAAATATACATAATATAATACATAATATACACAATATAATACAGAAAAATACATAAAATATAGTGCAGCAGCTTATGAATGATATTCTACAATCAAAGAAACCAACAGCCCTTGGGGAAAAGAAGGATTTTTCTTTCCAGGGTTGGGATAGGAAGGATATAGCAAAAGCCTGTAAGCATGTGCATGTATGTGTCTGTGTGTGTGTGTGCATGTGTGCATGCATGTGTGTGTGTTGTATGTACTTGTTTTACTTACATGGATGTGTGTACATGTTCATGTGTGTGTGTGCAGGTGAGGTCTGTATGCAGAGGCCAGAGGCCAATGTTAGGTATCTTCCTCAACTACTCTCCATTTGAGTTTTTGAGACGGGCTTTGTCACTGAATGTGGAACTTTGGGGTTTGGCAGGGCTGGCAATTCAATCAACTCTAGGGGTTCACTGTCCCCACTTCTGCCAGTGCTGAGACTGCAGATCCTTGATGACATACCTGACTTATTCTTGGGTGCTAGGGATCCAAACTTAGGTGTTCATACTTGTATGACTGACATTTTACTGACTGCATCAATTTTAAAGATTGAGCATAATTTATGCAAAATAATTGTTTAGACTATATGCTTTTGCACATATTTGAAATTTTTACTAATAAAGTATTCTTAGAAAGTAGGATTTCTGTGAAATGATTAAAAATTCAAATAGCTTTGTAGCACAAATAATAAAAACTGAGTCAGATATTGGGGTTCAACCCAAAAACCAGAAAAGTAAAGGAGCCAAGTCACTATAGAAGTCTTACCTCTACCAAGGTTTAGTGACTGCATACTAAGAAGACTAAGAAAACTAAGGAAGCCTAAAATTCTCTCTCCTCTCATTTTATATTCTCTAGTGCTGGGATTAAAGGCATATTACTCCCTAATACTGGGATTAAAGGTGTGAGGCTCCACCACCTGGATTTGTCTCTGCATTGATCTTGTGTAGCCCAGGGTGGCCTTGAAATCACATCTGCCTCTGTCTCCCAAATCCTGGGATTAAAGGTGTGTGCCACCACTGCCTGACCCCTAGTGGCTTAGCTTTGCCCTTCTGATCTTGAGGCAAGCTTTATTTATGAAAACATAAATAAAATATTGCCATATAACTTAGCTGTTTTAACTCTAAAATGGTAATTTTATTTCAAATTACAGTTTGCAAATTAAGGGCTTACCTTTTGGTGGTGATGAAAAACTATCCTCAAACATGGAAACAATGGTAGAGAACCATATTTAGCTTTACCCCAAAACTCCATACCAACTTTCTGCCAGGTATCACATGATAATTTTTCAAGTTGAAGATTCTATAGAATATTTTTAAGCATGAAAGAACGTGTGTGTCTGTAAACAATTATGCTATTCTTTGTTGAATGAGGTGGCAATAACAAAATGTTAGGAGAATGCACATATCAAGTTCATTTCTCAGTGTTCCAAGTAAAGCTAAGCTGTATCATTAACTCTTTTAAGTATGAAACAGTGGGATATAGCAATGAAACTATATACCAGTATCCAGTGAGAGCTATCTGGAGTCGATGGAAATAGACCCATTGATCTTTGTGAGAATCAAATCCAACTCAAATATTCTGAAGTTCATAGAAACTTTGTTCAGTTCTTGTGAGAATGGCAAATTTTAACACATTAAGAGAGACTTAGGCTGTATTTGGATGTGAGAAATTGATGGTAGATAGAAAAATAGATGGCAGATCAATAGATAATTGATAGGTCAGTTATAGTAGGTAGACAGTAGCTAGCTGGCTATAGATAGATAGATAGATGGATGGATGGATAGATAGATACATAGGTAGATGGTAAATAGATGATTGCTAGATAGAAGATGATAGATAGCCACATAAATATATCCATTAAACAAAGAAATTAAAAACCCTTCAAGCTATTAACAGATAAAGTCAATCCATTAAAAAGAACAAAAAAAATCCATAGTACTTGGGGTGAAGCATGCATTACTATGTTCTTTAAGGAGAAAATTTCCCAGCAGATGTTGAAGTCTTTGGTGGTGACTTTAAATGAAAAGACGTCTTTAACATATTCATGACCACATATGACAGGGTGGCTAAAGTACTCTGGCAGAGAAATTTTCCACGGTAAGGAAGACAGAGTAACACCCTTTCTGACATTTTGCATAGGTATGTTCCTATATTTTGCCATTCATCTCTACCATCCATGTCACTTCTAGCTTATATTTTCAAGATTAAGAAACCTGATCATTTATCCATGCCTATTGTTTTCTGCTAAGACAAGGTCTCATTATGTAGCTCAGGATAGCTTTGAACTCAAAATCATCCTGCCGCAGTTCCCTGAATGCTGCCATTGAGGGCACACATCATCACCTCTACTCTGAATGAGTGAGTGAGTCCCTACAAAGAAGCCGCAGGACAATCCTAAGAAAACAATTCTTGTTACAGAACTGAGCAAGCTGTCGAGCATTCTGTATCATGAGTTAAAAGCTGCTGTCTTAAATCATGACTTCTTTTTTGAATGAATTTTTACAGATAATAACTGAAAAATTGGGTGAAAAATTGAAAACTGGTGCAGTGAAAGATGATTTCTAAGGTTCTTTGTATTTCCAAAAGCATTCTTCCATGAGAAATACAAATCTCAGGATAGCAGGCAGTTGGGGACTGTTAATATCCCTCTTCATTTTATAACTGGGAAGAAAGATTCTGAATTTATATCTGCTTCTTAAGACATAAATTTATGCATCATAAGATAAAATATTTGACCTGAGGGTCTCAGTCCTATCTTGAAAGAATACCTGGAGAGATGGGGTAGTAAATTGAATTTGTGGAAATATGGAGGAGATAAAAAAGTCCCTAACATTTTAAGATAGGGAATCAAGAAATTTAAAAATAAATTAAGGTAGATGCAAATGCAAATGATGGGGGAAAATAAATAAAGGGAGCATGTTACCTTTAGAGTCAATACAGACAATTCCATGGCATGAAAAAAAAAGGCAAATACATGGGCTGCATGGAAAAGCTTGTTTCCTGGTTCCAGCTCTTACTAGGTAAATATTACCCAACAAGCTATGTGGATTGCAGCTGATTTTCGCTACAGGTATGTCCATCTTCCTGGGGCAGCCTGTGCTTATGCATGTTGTCCCTACGTAAAATATGAATCATATACCTTGTGCCTCTCAAAAGTGTCTTTGTAACAATTTACAAGATTAGTTTACATGTTGGTCCCTGCGGAGGCATGAATAAACATATACTCATCCTAGACAGGTCGCTGAGAGCACAGCAAAGAAGTGATCCCAGGCAAATCTAGTTTGGTGAACCAACAGTTTATTGGGGTTACTTAACAGGAGGATGGGTGACTCAAAGGCAGTTACATCACCAAAAAGACTTCTACAGCATGGGTGATGACAGGCCATGAAATCTGCCTCCCTAGAGCTCTCTGTCCAATGTACAGGCAACTCTACTGAAGAGTTTCCTCACCCCAGCAACTGCTTTCATTGCCTGAGGGAGTGTACACACATTATTGCAACCATGTCCTCATGTATCCAACTTGTCTGTATGGATAATATTCTTTTGTTTATGTTTTCTCTGGCATGCCCTGACCTTATTGCCAATGAGCTCATTGTATGTATGTGTGCATGGGGTAGGGAGTGGGGAGTTGCTCTCACTTGTGTGGGCTTGGGTGGAGGCAATAGGTAGACATCCGGATGTCCCCTTCATTGCCTTTTGACCTTGTAATTTGAACAGGGAGTACACTTAGTATAGAGCTCTCCAGTTTAGTTAGTTTGCCAGTGAACTAATTCCCAGGATCTGTGAGTCCAATTCTGGGTTCACAGGTCCATGTTACCATGCCTGGGTTTTACAGAGATGCTGGGAATCCAAATTCAGTTTCTCATTCATTTTGAACAGGCACTTTACCCACTAAGCTGTCTCCAGTCCTTGTGAGTCCATTTTAAGGCTCCATTCTAACTTTTTAAACATGTTTGCTATCAACATATGTCTTAAAATCCTGGGAAGTCATTGTTGTACTTTGCATAGCAACAGAGTTTGTTTCCAGGAATTTTCCAATCTCAGTAATGATACACAAGGAGAAGATTTTCCCAGATACTTCTATTAAATATGTAACTTCACAATAGACTCCCTTTATAATTTTGTGCATCTAAAATGCCAGTCCCTTCATTTCTCCTACTTGACAGTACATAATATATTAAAGTAGATTCTATTCATATAAATATCATACATTGGGATGGACAGCTATGCTATAGATGATACCCCTACATGCTGGGTAACTTTTTCTATATATTTATCTATCTATATATATATATATATATATACACACATATAATTTTAATGTGAAACGCTATTATTTGCTTTCCTGTGAGTTCTGGGGTTAAGGAAAACCAACATAGATATAAAAGCTTTTTTTCTAGGATCTGAAAAACAATAAGACAATTTCTGTCTTTTAAGTTTCAATACAATTCTTCATTTGCTTTTCAAGTTCTTCCCCGTTCAATGAGTTTAGAAAGCACAGTGACATCAGAGAAACAAAGGCATCTCCGGTCCCTGTCATTCCCTCATGCCTGGAGAATCACAACTGTGACCAGATACAAAGTAGCATTATCTTCTGAATTCCATTCAGCAAGGGGTCCTCACTGCTGTGCAGCCCCGGCCAGTGGCTCCATCTGCAGAGGGGGATGTCTGGAAGCACAGGGTTGTATGATCCCCACTGAGGCCTGCAGCACTTGGTGTATTCCAGGTGTTCTCTGTGCCAAAGAAGGTTTTTAATTAAAATTTCTTTCAGTACTTTCACACACACCTACACACACACACACACACACACACACACACACACACACACACACACACATTTCTAGTCATCTGTAGTGTGTACCATCCAAATGAAGAAAGAAAACCACGTTCATTTCTTTTCTTTCCCAAATGGATCATAGAATTCTCTTCACAAAGGGAATGCTCCAGCTGAAGAGGGCATCCAAAACTGAAAACCCCATGAAAGGGTTCAGAACTATAAACTAGAAGTTGAGGGACCCTGTCACCTGCTGCCACTTGTCCACCTAATAATAGAGCGATTGCTAATTCATGATGGTAAACCAAAGGGGAGGATTATGCAAGTGCCTGCACAATAGCAAGAAGTAGCACTTTGTTTCCTCCCACTGCCATCCCACACAGGCAGCAGTGAGAAACAGAGTCTGTTCACCCCAGTAGCCATGGAGCTGACAGGGCCCATCCTGGCATCCCGTCTGCTCCCAGACAGGCAGTACCCTCCCCATCACAGGGTTCAGTATGTGAGTCCTTGCACACTATCATGGCTCAAATTAGCTGGATACACAGGGCCTCCTACAGCACCTGCTCAGACACTCAAATCCCAGCTCTGCTGGGAATGATGATCTAGCTCCGGTCTTCTCTCTCCCTTTGTAATTATGTTTAATCCCACAGACACCTGCCTTGGCTTTGAGACACTACTGATAAAAAGAGATGAAAAGACCTTTTATCCATTTGTTTCCAAATCTTGCAGATAAACACTACAGGCCCCGGGTAATTGCACATGCCTGGGGGAAGGTATGAGAAACGATGGACAAGGGAACTCATTCTCTCTTCCAATGCTGTGGGTTTATCTTCACCTGGCCCCAAACTCAGACATAAATAAGAGTAACTAAAACCATTTAAACCCTCCCATTCCTGCAACTCTGACAGCAGTGAGACCGAGATATAGGTGATGTTACTGTTCTTGGTACAGCACTGTTTTAAAATGTGGTGTGTTCTCTGTTTTCTTTGACTAGGGATAAGACAGATAAATGTCAGACTACTTCATTTACTGAGACTCTGACTCAGAAATTTTACATCTCTAAACAGGAAAGCTCTCTGGAACTTGCACTCTGACTCTCCCCACTTAACTTGATTCAAATTAAATTTCATCAAAACTGTTCTGAAATGATTTTGACATTAACATTGCCTTTATGCCAAAATATAACATAAATGTTAGTCTTTAATTCTCTGAAATGTTGAGGTTGAAATTAACAATTTGGATAAACCAAGCTTATTCAGAATTTTCCCCAGTATATAGTAGAGAAAAATAAGCATTTCTCCAGGTAAATAGGTAATGAAAAGATCCCAAGAAACATAGGACTTTACACTTAATCAAAGTATGGTGGGAGAAAACTTGGGAGATTGAGTAGAAAACGCCAAGGGATTGCACATGTTTCAAATAATATCTTCTTTAGAAATGACTACTTTTATTTCAGAGAGTGTGCATGTCTGCAAATGAGAGAGAGGCAGAGAGGGAGAGACAGAGAGACACAAAGACAGAGAGAAGAAGGGAGAGTGAGGAAATGCTATGTGGCATGGGTGTGGTACAAGAGAGTTGGAACCCTTGGACCTGGAGTTACAGGTGATGGTAATTTTGAGGCACCCAGTGTGAGTTCTGGGAGACAAACTAGGGTCCTGTGTAAAATGCTCAGCTTGAACGCACACACACATATATATGACAATATCTATGACTATATATATATATGATATATATATATATATGACAAAAAATGGATAAGCTGTACTTTCAGGGGACATGGTTCTCATTTCTACTCCAGTTCTAGTGGTCACAGGTAAAGACAGAGTTTCTTTAGCTTGCCAGTTTTCATATATGTAAGTTTGGACACAAGAATATTTTATTACGACAATAATGTTAGAGGTGATGCATTGCATAGATCAATGGTTCTTAACCTGTGGGTCGTGACTCTTTTGAGAGTTGGAAATACCCTTTAATAGGGTTTGCCTATGACCATTAGAAAACACAGATATTTACATTATGATTCATAACAGTAGCAATATTACAGTTAGGAAGTAGCAACAAAAATAATTTTATGGTTGTGGTCACCACAACATGAGGAACTGTATTAAAGGATCACAGCATTAGAAAGGATAAGAACCACTGGCATAGAGGATTATGGGTGTTTTGATGATGCTAAGTCTGTCTGGACATAATTTAGAACTCTTCTGTAAAGCTGGATGTTGAGAAAAGCATAGATTTTTTTAATTTATATTCATTTTCATGAAACAAGGAAATGAAGCATGTGATGTGTGCATTATATGTGAAGTGTTTTGCTCTGACTCCCTCTCTGTCTGCTGGGCACCCTTTGCATGGTCGATAGGTGAGGCACAAGGACCCTCAGATGTGACGTCTCTGGTTGTTGTCCATCCACTTCACACTGTGTGTCTTAGAAGTGTCTGAGTTATGGTGACTGGGCACCTGTCACACAGAGGTTCTGTACTTGCTGCCTTCACCCTATGGGCTTTAAAGTTCTGTGAGAGAATGTAATTTACATGCTCTAATTAACTTGGATTTTAAGTGCTGTTATCTTCTTTTTCCTAACTAAATTCTCATGAAATGGGCAAGGGACTTACTTAGTCCTAATTCAGGGTCAAAGATAAAACAAATCACATAATCACTGTCAAAACCAAGATACTGTGGGCCTGATACTTGTCTGCCTCCAATGAGTTCATTATAATCTGCTTCAGGATGAGGAGGAAGTGATAGATATGAGATTTGAGTAGCAGTTTGCATGCTAGAATTAATATTAAAAAGAAGATTACTTGAAGCATAGATTGGGATCCACCATGATTCATGACAAGCTTTGCATTAAATATGTGTTCTGCAGTGGGATATCAGTTAAGAACAGCTATCATAGCAAAGGATTTAAAATAATATCCACTGTACAATGTTCCACCCTTCACACTTTTCTACTTTTTGTTAACTTAATAATTTTTATGTATATTAGCTCATTATATATGTGTGTGCGCATGCATGCTTGTATTTGTGTGTATTTATATATCATGTAGCCTAAGAGGTATGAGTTGATTACCGGTTCTCATCTGTGTGTTACTGATGAGTCACATGACCTCCCATGTACCTGTTATCTCATGTAGAAAATGATGCTCACTTACCATGTCCAAATTAATTGTTTGGTTTCATAACCACTTAATGATGCTTAACTTCAGGAATATTCTGCCAGCTTTTTAATGAAAAATGAACAGGTCCAATAAACCCTCTCCCAGAAACCATAACCAAGGACCTGTCTGATAGACCTTTGGTACACACACACACACACACACACACACACCCCTACAGACACTTACACACACACAGTTGTCAATGTAAAGTCACTATCAAATATATCTGCTTAAACTTGGGCTGACCTGAATTCTGCCAGTACACATTCAGAATGGGACATCTGGTGGCCAGTAAACTATTTATTTATTTATTTATTTATTTTACACAAAGCAGCTGTAGTTAAGGAGCTGACCAGGGGCTGTGTAATCAGCGTGAACAGCAGAATTAGTAAAGCACACTGGGTTTCTTCAGTACTGGCTGAAGGATTACATGTGCCTATTTAATTTTCCTTTATTAAGGTCTGCCCTAAACATGGCAGTGTTAGCAGGAGGGTTATTAGTGACTTATTTGCTTCATTAAAATTTATGACACATTTTATGTTCACCATCTGGGGCAATGTCTCCCCACCTCATTGTTAAAATATAACTTAAAACCATGTCTAGCACTGATAATTGCTGAAAAGAAACTTTAAACATAAAATTCTTTTATTTCAATACCAGAATTGTCTTGCCAGAAATTCAACACATAAATAATGGGACAGAAAAAGCAGTATTTCCTGTCCTACCACAACCACTGTGAAAATACACAGTTGTATATTCCAGTTTCTTTGCTATAAACTTCTTGCTTATAGGTAAAGAAACAACAAGGATGGAGTGGGGTGCTATTATTTTCGAAGTTACAAACCCTATGGGGAAAAAAAAAGAGGTTAAAACATCATTGGCAGACTACTATAAACCTTGTTCTCCTGGGGTTAAATCTGGGCATGTTTTGGTTTAGGAGGCTAAAAATATAAAATAATTGAATTAATTTAAACTAAAACATTGTGATATGTAAGAGGTTGCTGATTTGTCAGAGCCTGTCTGATTAGCTGAAATGTTCTGTTTCAGTTCTGGTGAAAGATTATCAAAGCTGTGCCTACATACAGCCTTAACTTCTGTGTTAGTTTGAATAAAAAAGGGCCCCCACAGGTCCAGAGGGAGTGTCCTATTAGGAAGTGTGGCCTTGTTGGAGGAAGTGTGCCACTGGATGCAGGCTTTGAGATTTCAGGTGTTCAAGTCACGGCCAGTGTGGTACTCTCTTCCTGTTGACTGCAGATCAAGATGTAGAACTCTCAGTAGCTTTTCCAGCACCATGTCTGTTTGCATGCCACCGTCTTCCTGCCATGATGATAATGGACTAAACCTCTGAACTTCAAGCCAGCCCCAATGAAATGTTTTGCTTTTTAAGAGTTGCTGTAGTCATAGTGTCTCATCTCAATAATAAATCCAAAACCAAGTGGGTGGAGGAGAAGACTCTTCAGTAGTTGTGAAATCTGCTTCACAGCGGTGCCTTCAGATAAGGGAAGAGATCTCTTAGGTGATACTTTGTGTTCCAAGGAATACGAATGGCGTTGACTAAATAGTATTTTTATTTGAAATATATGCACATGTATGTATCATATATAAAATATAATTTTGTATTGTTTGTGATAAACTCTAATGTGGCTTAACAACCTCAAATATTAAGGCTGTAATATCCATGACTCTTTCTCCAGATATCATGCTGTTTTTTCAAATATTTATCATCAAAATTTCAATATAATAAGAACTTGAAAAAAGCAGAAAAATTAAGAGTGCTGTTTTCAAAGACAGCAATTGCTATTTTTGGTTTTTAAATAAGTTTTTCGATGTTAACACATAAAGTGATGAGTTTCATTATGACTTTTTCATGCATGCTTTTTTTTTCTCTTGGTCATGAGGGTCTCATGTAGCCCAAACTGTTTCATGTTTACAAGGTAGATAAAGATGACTTCAAACTCCTCATTCTCCTGTTTCCACCTCTTGGGTGCTAGAACCATAAGTCTACTTCACTTTAAGCCTTGCTCTGGCTTCACACATGTTAAGGAAATGCCCTACCAGCTGGGCCACACCATTCTCTTACTTTGCTGTAATTCATTCTCTTTCCTCAGCCACGTTCCCTGCCCCTCTGCCCTCCATTATTGGTCCCTTCTTATCCCAACCTAACTCCTCTTCTATTTTTATGCCACATGTAAGTAATCAATTATCCTCAAGCGAGTAATTTCAGAGCTCATCGGCTCCACTGTGTTTATATTTTCTCATGCATGAAAGGTGAAAAAAGAGTACTTTGCAGATACAATGCAGAGTGCTGTGAAAATCAAATGAGAATATGAATGCTAAGACTTTCACAGAGGCTCAAGGTACTATTTAAAAGCAGTTTATTACCTGAGGATGCAGCTCTGTGAATATATGCTCAGGATACTTGAGAACTCTGGTCCGATATCTATCACTAAAACCAAACTTGTCAATTAAGTAAACAAAAGTCGTTTGCATTATTCTATGTAAGGAACACAATGTTTGAGTAGAAATGTTATCTGAGGTCTGAGTGAATCCCTCTAGATAAAGACTAAAAAGCTCAGGCAGAAGAAAGAGCTGGGCTTTAAGAAGCTCCAGAAAAAGGTTACAGAGACTTCTGTGGAGACTCACTGCAGGTGAAGCTCAATAGCCTTTCTTCCACCTCTAACCTAGGTGCCTGACCCTTTCTGGGAGCCCATTTTATCATTGGGGATCTGCCAAAATGAAGTTAGAAATAGGAGTATAGGAATAGATCAGTAAACAAAGGAAGGAAATCAAAACAGATTATAAACATTTATATCTTATCCTACTTTGTGACTAAGTACCACTATATGATACTTGATTGCCTGGCATAATCTTCTTGTCTCAGCCTCCCAAGAGCTGCAAAGGAAAGCTTGAACTGCCAAGGTTTCTGACCTGAATCTTTGATTGTTTCAACTAAGTTTTGGATGAAGCAAAGTCCACTGGGAGCTAACACATGTATTTCCACTTGTCGACTCAATAACACAGTTATGTCTGTGAATCCTAGGCAGGAATCTTTAAGAAATTAGTCTTTTAGTCTTTTCTAAGCACCAAAATTTTATGTATGTCTTAATTTTCTGTTTCTTTGATAAAATTTTGTGATCAAAAGTAACCTAAGGAAGAAACGTACACCTAGAAGACCCATTAAGGCAGATGTACTGTTTTTTATTTTGTGAACTTGACACAAACTAGAGTCATCTGGAAAAGAGGAACTTAAATTGAGGAATCACCTCTATTGAACTGGGCTGTAGCCAAGGCTGTGAAGCATTTTCTTAATTCAATTAATAAATAAGTCTATCTCCCTGTGACTCCCTGGGAGTGCCTGCCACCCCTTGACAGGAAGTCTTGACTTGCATAAGAAATTCAGCTGAGCAGGCCATGGAGAACAAATTGATAAGTAGAACCCTCCCCCCATGTTTCTGATTTAGTTACTGCCTTTGGGTTTTCGCCTTGACTTCCTGCCCTGACTTCCCTCAACGATAGCTGGTAATGTGTCAGCCGAATAAATGCTTTATTCCTCTTGGTCCCTTTCGGCCAGTGTTTTATCACAGCAACAAAAAGCAAACCAGGACATGGCAGGGTGGGTTGGGAGAAGCATGGTAGCGGGTGGCAGGCATGGCAGCGGGTGGCAGGCATGGCAGCGGGTGGCAGGCATGGCAGAAGGAGCATGAAGCTGAGAGCTCAGACCTTTAAACAGCAATCATGGAGCACACTGAGTAAACCTCAAGTAGTATGAGGCTTTAAGCTCTCAAACTCAACCTCTAGTGACTTAAGTCATTCAGCAAGACCACATGGCCTAAACCTTCTCCAACTACCATCCACTGGGGACCAGGTACTCAATACCAACGCCTATGGGGACATTCTCACTCCAATTCCACACTTCCCTATGATTTATGATTTTTTTAGGTGTAGTTTCAGAAGACACTAAAGATTTATGAAAAATAAAAAAAATTGAAAAATGTCATCATCTCCATTCTCCAGAGGTGTAAATTATAATCCTTTTATTGGAAATAGATTTTTTTCTTCATATTACATATTCTAATTGTGATTTCCCCTCCCCCAACTCCTCTCCTACCTCCCCTCCCATCCAGATCTACACCCCTTTCATTGCTCCTTAGAAAATAAAGAGGACTCTAAAGAATAACAATAAAATAAATAAGATAAAAACCAACAAATCAGAATAGGACAAAAAAAAAGCACTAAAAAAAAAAGAGTCAAAGAAAAGACACAAGAAGCACATATAGATGCAGAGACATGCATGCCTGTCCACAAATGCAAGAGACAAAATACAGTCCATTCTTACTGAAATAGATACAGATTATTTTTGGTGCAAATATATGAAAAAAATCTAAACTAAAATGTGTTTACTAAAAATGTATAGAGTTTTCTAATTACATCAAAGACTTAGACATGGGAGAGGTTTGTGGAAGGGTAACTGAGAGGAGCTGGGGTGGAAAAAGAGAGAAGATATAATTATATTTCAATTAACATTATTTAAAAATAAAATTTAAGCCCAGTAGTGGTGACACATGCCTTTAACTCCAGCACTTGGGAGGAAGAGGCAGGTGGATCTCTGTGAATTCCAGGACAGCCAGAGCTATACAGTGAAACCCTGTCTCACAAAAAAGTAAAAACCGATAGAACCTAAATAACAATAATAGTAATAATAATACTAGTAAGTAGATACTTAGTTTTACTATAAAAAGATGTAGACAACTACAAAATATCATTTCTCATTTCTTTTCTAATAACAAGAATAGATACATAATTTTAAATATTCATTATTTTGAGCATCAAAAAGCTCAAATCAAAAGGCAGTTTGGGTGCCATATAAATAAGTATAAATTTATGGTGAGCCTTCTGGAAGCTTTAAAGTTCTTCACCAAGATATGAAGCAAATTACCTATAAAATAATCAGCAGAACCAAGACCATTTAGAACATCTAATGCAGTGTGCATGTTCATATGCAGAAAGGTCAAGACATGGCAGAAAATACTTTGAACCACAAGAAAATTTAACACTAGAATTTGTAAAGTATAACTGAAGAAGTAATTTGAAGAGAATTTCAAATATTAAATGTTTACATTAGATGAGAAGAAAGATTTCCAAGCCAATATCTCAAATAACATCTTTATAAGTTTGGAAATAAAGAGCAATTAAACTCAAATTATGCTGGAAGAAATCAATAATAAGGATAATAGTAAACGTGAATTAAATAGAATGTGTAAAAACAGAGAAAAATTAAAGCCAGAAAAACTTTGTTGAAACAATGCAATTGGAAATTGCTATCAAGAATGATCAAGAATAAGAAAGGAAAAAGTCAAAATAGAACTGAGAATGAAAGCAGTCACTACAGTTAATGCAGATGATAAAGAAATGGCATTTGAGCATTATAAACAATCTTAAGAAAGTAGATCTCACAGGATATATGAAAATGACAACTAATTAAAAGATGCAAACTGAAAGCTACCTTATGAATCTGTTTCATAAGAAACAGATTGCCTTAATAGTCTTAAATCAATAAAATGGATTTTTTGCATACAATATTTCTTTACATAATAAAAATTTAGGTCATATTATTTCACTGTTGACTTTTACTTTATAATTGGCAATAGATAATTCTAACTCTACACAATATTTTTATTGATTTTTTATTGAGCTCTACATTTTTCTCTGCTCCCCTCCCTTCCTCTCTCCTCCCCTTCAACCTTCTCCCAAGGTCCCATGCTCCCAATTTACTCAGGAGATCTTGTCTTTTTCTACTTCCCATGTAGATTAGACCTATGTATATCTCTTTTAGGATCCTCATTGTTGTCTAGGTTCTATGGGATTGTGATTTGTGGGCAGGTTTTCTTTGCTATATATTTTAAAACCATTTATGAGAGATCACATGTGATGATTGTCTTTCTGGGTCTGGGTTACCTCACTCAAAATGATGGTTTCTAGATCCATCCATTTGCCTGCAAAATTCAAGGTGTTGTTATTTTTTTCTGCTGTGTAGTACTCCATTGTGTAAATGTACCACATTTTCCTTATCCATTCTTTAGTCAAAGGGCATTTAGGTTATTTCCAGGTTCTTCCTATGACAACAATGATGCTATGAACATAGTTGAATACATGTCCTTGTGGCACGATTGAGCATCTTTTGGTATACCCAAAAGTGGTACTGCTGGGTCTTGAGGAAGGTTGTTTCATAATTTTCTGAGAAATCGCCACACTGACATCCAAAGGGGCTGTGCCAGCTTGCATTCTCAACAGCAATGCAGAAGTGTTCTCTTTCACCCCACAACCTCTCCAGCATAAGTTGTCATCAGTGCTTTTGATCTTGGCCATTCTTATAGGTGTAAGGTGGAATCTCAGAGTTGTTTTGATTTGCATTTCTCTGGTGACTAAGGATGTTGAACATTTCCTTAAGTGTCTTCCAGCCATTTTAGATTCCTCTGTTGAGAGTTCTCTGTTTAGGTCTGTACTCCATTTTTTATTTGAGTATTTGTTCTCTTGATGACCAATTTCGCGAGTTCTTTGTATATCTTGGAGATCAGACCTTTGTCTGATGTGGAGCTAGTGAAGATCTTTTCCCATTCTGTAGGCTGTTATTTTGTCTTGTTGACCGTGTCATGTGCTTTGCAGAAGTTTTTCAGTTTCAGGAGGTCCCATTTATTAATTGTTCCCTCTCAGTATCTGTCAACACAATATTTTTGTAATACAAAAGATTATGGTAGACAGTATAACTTTATTTTATTGTACTTAGTTTTATTTTAAATTATGTATATAGTGTGTGGGTGTGGGTGCGAGAGAGAGAGAGAGAGAGTGAGTGAAGTTGCCTATGGAGGACTTTGGGTCCCCTGGAGCTGAAGTTTAAGGTGGTTGTGAGTTGCTGGACATGTTATTAGGAACCAAAGTTCTCTGAAAGAGAGCTCTCTTGAACACGGAGCCTCCCCAGATCTAGTAACTAATTGTTTCTTTTATTGAGGCCAGATTTTTTCAAATGCCAAAACAATACATGGAAAATAGAAACACTTCACAAAACAACCAATTAAATAATTATAACAATAATGTCAACATTATATTCAGTCATATATAAAAACTGAATCTCTTCTATTTATATAGAATTTGCTTCCAAAATACAGTTAATTTATGAAAATCAATTTAGTTAATCATATCTACCTACTAAGAAAAGAAAGCTAATTTCAAAATGACAGAAGAAATATTAATGAAAGTCAATATCCATAGATGATAAGAAAACCAGTAACCCTTAACTGACAAGGCATAGGGAGGACCTTCTTTAGTTGGATGAAGCAATCTATGGCCAACACCAGAAAAGGGCATCACATTTCGCCAGACTGCATGTCTTTCTCCTTAAGCCTAGAATCAAGTAGGATCCCACTCCACTTAAGATTTTAGTAGGGATCCCAGGTTGAAAAGAAAAATATAAAGAAAAATAATCAAAAGTCATCCATTTAGGAAAGGAGAAATATAACTTTTTATATTTTTTCTACATGTATTTATTTGGGAGGTAGGACATTTGCTTCGAGCATGTGTAGAAGCTAAAGGACAGCCTGCAACCTGCAGGAGTCAGCTCTCTCCTTGTCCAATGTGGGAATCAAACTTAGGTCACACTTGGGTGCAAGCATGTCCCCGTCCTAGCATATATATGTTATATATATCAAAACTATACAGCTAAATGAAAAATCATCTTTCTGACCATCCACAGATATGTGTGCCCATGAGATTGAGATGCAATCATGACATTACATATACACATCACATGAGATTACACACTACAGTGCAGGTACTGGGGAGACACCAAGCTGCTTTAGGAAGAGTGAACAACAGTTTTCAGAGTCAATAGTCCTTCAGACTTTTCCTAGACAGGATTAACCTCCATCAGATAATTATTCCTCTGGTGGGTTGACATCTGAACACTCGTTGTCACCTGATGTAACTCACATGGTCCCTGACATAATAGCAACCCCAAATGATGGGGTTATATATGCTTTTTAATTTCTCTAAAGATTCAAGGTAATCCCAATCAAAATCACAGTAGTTAGTAGTTTCTTTTTCTTCTTCTTCTTCTTCTTCTTCTTCTTCTTCTTCTTCTTCTTCTTCTTCTTCTTCTTCTTCTTCTTCTTCTTCTTCTTCT
>PVIU01020438.1:0-33972 GCA_004026605.1 Ondatra zibethicus
TCCCTTCCCCCACCCCTTACCCCCACCTCTGTCCCCACCATTGTGATTCCAACTTTTAATTGAAATAGACTAACATCACTTTCCCCCTTTATTTTTCTTATTCCAGCACCCCCATACCTTCCCTGAAATTCCTGTCCTCAAATTGATAGCCTCCCTTTCTTTGATCTCCTTGATGATAGTTGAGATAGAATTTAGGAACTCAAACTTAGACTGTCTGATTCTCTTGTCCCCATATAGAGTTGGGAGTCACACATGCTAAGCAAGTGATTTATATCTCGTTTGCCCCAGGATCCCAATCTTGAATTGTTTGATATGACCTTGAGCAAGTTATTCACTCTACAATATACTTGAACATCTAGTGCGTTTATAACCTGTTCATTGAATTATTTTCATTTTATTCTTTGTTTTGTCTTTAGTTTACTTCTGTGATGATAGTATCTTACTATGTAGCACTATCTGGGCTCAAACTTACTATGTAGATAAGGATGGCCTCAAACAGAAAGAACCTCCTGCTTCTGCTTCTTGGAGTGCTAGAATTAAAGATGTATACCACCACACCTGGATAATTTCTCCTAGGTAATTAGATTGAAGTTTTTCTCAACTAGGTAGTAACAGAATCTATACTGGAATCTTGAGGCCGTTTTCTCATTTTAGATACTCATTACAGAAGGGGAAATATTTGGATATGGGGAAGGTTCTTAGTTCTCCTATCTCCTGAAATTGACTATTTTTTTCTAATTCTGTTTCCCACATTGCCGTGCTCATCTGTTTTCCATTTCCTGAAAGGTGGTCTGGTCAAAGAGAGGAAGATGAAAGTTATGCCAGAAAGGGCAGAAGTTCAAACTGAAGAAGTATTTGCTGCATGGAATCTTGTTTAATGATTCTGTGTTAGGGCCAGTTGACAACATCATGGTCTTCCCAGAGATCTTTCAAAGAGGCTATTTGATATCTTAATTTATGTTAAGAAAAAACTCATGGGGATAGATATGAATCATGGCATTTTCTAACTTTGCAATATTTAAACATACACATATGCTTGATATTCATAATATGCTCACATAGTATTCAATTTGGGGGTAAGAATCACTTATTGCCATCTCACAGATTAAGAAAATCAAATAAATAGCAAAAACCAAGGCACAGAGAAATGGCATAGCTCCTGCATCCAGTATACTGTTCAACAGTATGAGAATATCACAGCACATCAACAGAAGTGAACATTCTTCTATAATTATACGTAATTCTTCTATTTACTATTTCTTCTATAATTCTTCTATAATAATAACATAATTCTTCTATTTACTATTTATGATATGGAATCATTTTACCTTTCTTAGCTGTAATTTTGACTGTGATGCATGGGTAATAATTCCATCCATGTTGTTAGGATTAAGTGAGATCAATTATAAAAAGTGCTTGATGTTAAATGAGCCATTAATGTGAAAACATAAACTGTCTTTATACATATTCCCTTTAAGTTCTGCATTGTAAATTAAACTTTTGTAGTGGTTTAAATGATAGCCCCTCTTATGCTCATTTTGAATGAAATCCTTCATAGGCTCACATATTTGAATAATTTGCTTTCATTTGTTGATACTTTGAGTCAGGTTATATAACCTTAAGGGGATGCAGCCTTGCTTGCTGTGAAGTCTATCACTGGGTGTGGGCTTTGAGAGTTTACATTGCCCCATTTCCAGGATACTTTGTTATTTTCTTAGGCACAGTGGATGACCCTTCATCTATTGCTATTTTCAGTCAGTAATTGTGACTCCACAATTACTGGCCTGCTTCTCTGGCAGTGGCCCAGCCACTTAGGCCTCAGCCTAGTGTGAATTCTGTTCCCACAGGCCATGACTCTGCTGCTGCAACTAAAGGTAGCTTTGCATAAATATAAGTCATTCTATTTATAAGTAAGAGTTGAGAATCAAAGGCTGGGGTGAAAACCTGATAGCTCAGAGAGTTTGACTAGCACCTACCTAAACTTATATCCTTGCTGATATCTCTGAAAGAGAGCACTCTTCCATTCTACCAAACAAACAAACAAACAAACAAAAAAGCCACACCACTCCAAATCCCTCCGTACTACTTCCTGTGCATCTCTCTATGTCTTCCATACTCCCTCTGAGGCTCTATGATTACCTTTCTTTCAACTAGTTGCTAATTCCTGACCCAAGTTTAATTGGGTCATATCAATGTAAAATTTTGGGGGTGAATAGTTGATTTTTAGTTTAAAGTATATTCAATAATCTACCCTTTTCTCCTGTCCTTTCCATATCCTCCCCCTTTTTTCAGAATCAGTAATTCAGAGATCTTTATTACCCCCTTCTGTTTATTAAGCATATCTTTTGAAGTACAGTTAGATCATTCTATAACTGCTTGTCCTATGGGATTGTGTGATACACCTGTAATTTGCTTTATATTGTAATATGCAAAAAACTGTTTCCTTTTACTAGAGATATATGTTGGAGCATTGTCAGCCTTAATTTATACAGGTATACCCATGATAACCATGACTTCTAATAAATGTGTAATAACAGAATCATCCTTTCCAGGACTTAAAGCACTTACTCATTGAAATTTTGAATATGTATCTATGGTATGGTGCACATGTTTTAATTTTCCAAACTCTAAAAAATGAAACACATCCCTTTGCCAAATTCTTTGAGTACCTTTTAGGTAACTTCTTTCAGGTAATGGAGTTTGATTATACAAGGAATAGGTAGGACATGTCCTTATAATTTCTTTGGCTCATTGCCAAGTGATTGAAAAATCTTCCTTCAAACCCTTGTTATTAACATGGTATTTCTTATGAAATTTTAGCTGATCAATTTTATCATTACTGTGTCTTAGAGGGCTGCTAAACCTGTATGGGATGTGATATTTATTATATACAAGGATGATTTCCATTTTTGATTACTTGTAGTTAAATAAATAACGAAGTTAATTCTGAATCATCTGGATTCATCAGTTTCAATATGTTTTTAAATAGCAACTCTTTCTGTACATTGAGAGTTTGTAACTATATTTTGAGGTTCTGAAAAATCTGATAATACTATAGCATGTATTTATGATTTCTATACTGAATCATAAGGGCTTTGAGCTACTTTACATAAGTGTTCTGACTTACCACCTGCCTTTCCTGATTTATTTGCATCAATGTAGAATGTAGGGGCCTCCAGAAATTGGTTTTTTCTTTATTATCTGAGGGAGAATCCAATTAGTTCATTTTATAAACTGAAGTTTCTTGCTTTTGGGATATTTGTTGCTAATCTCTCCCAAGGAATTTACTGCAAGCTCTTTGCCAATGTTCACTTTCTACCCATTATGAGGCAATTTCAGCATTAGTAAAAGGTACCACAATTTCTGCCATGTTTATTCCTGCTAATTGATTAAGTCTCAACTTTCCTTTTAGAATCAATTCAGAAACTTTTTCTATATATGTCTTTAATTTTTTACTCTGTCTGATAAAAAATCCATTCTATGATATTATCTTCTCTCTAAATAAAAATTCCTGTAGGCGAATGAGTGGAAGGTAAAATAATCAGAATACAATTAAGCTCCGCATGTACATCCTATAATTTCCTTTCTACCAGTGCCAATTCTCTCTCAGCCTCACATGACAATTTTCTTGGACCATTTAAGCCCTTGTCACCTTGTTATGTTTGAAATAAATTACTTAGTTCTTGAGTTAATCTAATTGTGGGCTGTAGCTAGTTGATATTTTCCAGATTTTTTTTGAAAATCATTAACTGTTCAAAATTATTCTCTCCTGATTTGTACTTCCTGTGGTCAAATTTTCTGTAAACCTATCTTATATCCTTAATAAATAGAATCTCCTCTTTGTGTTTTTTCAGGAGCAATTTGTAGTCTCCCACAAGGCAAAATTCTCTTAACCATTTTTTCTAAAGTATCTGTGTCTGAATCATTCAATAAGACATCATACAGATAATGGTAAATTATAGGTTGAGGAAACTGTTTAGCTGTTGTATAAGATATTGGTGGTACAGTTTAACATTTCTTGTGGGAGCATTTTCTAGTGGTACCTTTTAACTGTCTGGGAAATTTTAAAAGTAGATACTGTGAAGGCAAATTTGTCTCTGTCTTTTTCTTGTAATGGTATAGTGAAGAAACAATCTTTTAAATCAATAACTAGAAGAGGCCATCCTATATGTAATAAAGAAGGCAAGGGATTTCCAGACAGCAAGAGCCCTTGGCTGGATCACCTTATTAATAGCTCTTATATCTGTTATCATTCTCCATTTTCCAGATTTCTTTTTAACAGCAGGTACAGGAGAATTCCAAGGACTGGTTCATCCTTCAATATGTTGAGCATTTAGCTGCTCCTGTACCAGCTTCTCTAATGCCTGTAATTTTTCTGATGTCAAAGGCCATTGTTCCACCCACACAGGTCTGTCAGTTAACCATTTTAAAGGTAAGGCTGTTGGGAACTTTGAAAGTTCAGCAGCTGTTAGGCCCTGCTTATGTATAACCTTAACAGTTGGTGCTTGTTCTTGACAATACCTTTTAGTATTTTTTCTTAGAAGCATTCCTTATTTTATAGTTTGTTTCTGAGATTTAACGAATGTTAATCTGTGTTTTCCATTGCTGCACCAAATTATGTCCCCACAAATTCATTGCTATTTTAGCCACATATGCTTTTAATTTTCCTGTCTGTCCTTCTGGACCTGTAAGCTCAACCCATCTTGCACTTTGTTTTACCTGAGATAAAGTTCCAGTTCCTAGAAGCTGAACATTTACCTCTTGAAGAGGCCGAACTGGATGCCAGGATTTTGGTGAAATCACTATTACATCTGCACTCATGTCAATCAAACCCTCAATTTTAATGCCATTTGTTTGTATTTTTAGCTTTGGTCTTTGATCATTTATAGAAGTTTGCCAAAATACTCGTTTTATGGTCTCTTCTTGTAGATTTTGTTTTTTCTGCTGATGCTGTTCTGGCATCCAGAGAAGTATGGTTTTTAAGAACAGGAATTAAAATTTTAAATTCTTCTGTAGAGTGGTTTCCCCAATGATGGCAGGGAATGCCTGAACCAAATTTGACATCAGGGCCCAAAAGAGGCCTCCCACGTTGTTTCCCGATGGCAAAGGATTACGTTACCTGTCTCGTGTTGAGCTGCATTCGTTAGTCCAATGCTGAGCTTTGCCACAAATTCTACATATTCCAGAAGGCTGGCGCTTATGCTTGGATTGTCTAGAAGAAACATTGTTTCTAGGAACAGTTTGCCTAAAATCCCTTTTCAGATGACCTTGATTACCACAACTAAAACATCTGACCTTTTGGGTTTTTTTTAAAATTTTCAGAAATCACTTCTCCTGTCCAGGTATTATCAAAAGTGTGAGATCCATTATCAGCTATATTTTGAATCCATTCATCTATGGGTGTTGATCTTGCCTTTAAAGGCCCAATCACCCTTTTGCATTCTGAATTGGCATTTTCAAAAGTCAAAGATATAGTTGATTTTTTTTCCTCTTTGGTCCGGGACCCACCACCCAGCTCTCAAATAAATACATGGGAGGCTTATTCTTACTTATGAACGCCTGGCCTTAGCTTGGCTTGTTTCTAGCTGGCTTTTCTAACTTAATATATCCTGTTTCTCTTCTATGTTTTTCCTCCGGGCTTTTTACCTTTCTTTATTTTATATATCTTTCTTTCCTTTTTATTCAGTGGCTGGCTGTGTGGCTGAATGCCTGGCCCCTGGCATTCTGTTCTCTTCTTTTTCTCACTCCTCCCCTTCTCTTGAGCCTAATTTCTCTTCCTATTTATCTCTCTGCTTGGCAGCCCCACCTATCCCTCTCTTCTGCCTAGCTATTTACTGTTCAGATTTTTATTAGACCAATCAGGTATTTTAGGCAGACAAAGGAATACAGCTTTATAGAGCTAAGCAAATGCAACACAAAAGAATGCAGCAATCTTAGCATCATCAAACAAATATTCCACAGCATAAATGAATGTAATATCTTACACTAATATTCCACAACACAGAGATTCAATTAATATTTGTCTAATTTCTGGATATGATATAATTCTATTTAGAGCTGAAGTCAGCCTTTGTAAAAAAAATCAGTGAAGGCTTCTTTTGGACCATGTACAATTTTAGTAAATAGCTCAGTCCTCTTTCCTGCTTCTTCAATCTTGTCCCAAGCATTCAGTGCTGCTATATGGCATAGAACCAAGATGTGACCATCAAATATAGACTGTCCTTGTAAATCAGCATGCTGTCCCAAGGTTAACTTTAATATGTTAATACAAATACAAATTTGGAATTCACAGTGTGGTTGACTATCCCCCAACATTACACTGCTTCATATTTCTACTTCAAAATTGTGTTTGAAGATGTGAATTCTCAGCTTCCTGTACCAGCTCCCTTCTCCCGTGCTTCCCCCACCACCATGGGCTCTTATCCCTCTGGAAACAAAACCCGAAATAAACTCTTTCCTCCATCAATTTTTGAACTTTTGAACATGGTATTTTATCACAGCAACAAAAAAGTATCTAATAAAATCTTACAAGATTTATAAACCTTAGATTTGTGTCTCTGAATGATTCACTTATTTTTGGAGTTTTTAAGAAATATTGCTGTTATAGCTCAGGCTACTGTGGAACTCACTATCCTTATTCTGTAGCCTCTTGAGTGCTCCCCATTCCTAGGTGACTTATTCTTTTATTGTGCTTCAAACTCTGTTAATATTGCCTTCTCTGTTGAATCCAAAGAAGAAAGCGGCGGCAACTTCTCTCAGAGCAGGTTTTAGTTTTTAGGTGCCTACTGAAAGTCAGTGACCCCCTGTATTTTGTCTCTCTGTCAAATTGCAGAACTACGTTATTTTAATCCATACCATAAACTATTACTGAAGACCCGAGGGTGTATCTTAGTGTTCGAACATTGAACACTTGCTTTGTGCGCTGGACATTTTCATGTCAACTTGATACAAGCTAGAGTCATTTTGAAAAAGGGAACATCAGTTTTAAAAAAAAAAGTCCCTACTAGACTGATCTATGGACAAACCTGTGGCTCATTTTCTTGATTGATGCTTTATGTGTGCGGGCCCAACTCACTATGTGCAATACTGCCCCTGGACTGATGATCTTGGTGCAATAAAAAGGCAGGACAAGGAAACCAGTAAGCAGCACTCCTCCGTGATTTCTGGATCAGCTCTTGCCTCTTAGGTTCTGGTCCTGGTTTCCCTCAGTGATGGACTGTGTCATGGAACTAGAAGCTGAAATAAACCCTTTTAGCTCACGTTGCTTATGGTCATGGTGTTTATCATAGCAATATAAACCCTAAGGCATATACATGAGGCCATGGGTTGAGCAAACCTAGCATCACTATCACTCACACCACAGGAAAAAATATCCTGAGTTATTGGTCTCTGTTTTCAGTTTTCTGAGATCATTCTTTTTAATAAGCAGTAAGTCTTTTCTTTGTATTCCTGTGAAGGGCCCTCATATGCTGCTGTTTGCAAAGGTCTCATTTCCTCCTGACAGCAGCATCACCACCCTGTACAAGGAGTCATTAATACCTTGGCCACACAGACCTCCCTGTGCTGCATTCTGGGACCGCAGACACCGGTGCAAGTGGGTGGAGACATTGAGATAAGCTCATAGCCTCTTCCAAGTAGGAGGTGGGAGAGAGAAACAGCTGTCAGCTCCACAGCTGGCCTTGTCAACCCGAGTGGTTCCAACTTTATCTGGCCAGAAAAAGAACCTCCTCAGTCCGTGAGAGATTTGCTGAACTAGAACCAATGTCTTAAACCTTTGGCAGCTCATGTTAACTTCCTCTAAAGAGGACAGAAGTTGCCTGGCTCTGCCTGCCTGGACACAGTGTTCTCTGGACATTTGTCACGCTCTTTAAGTGCCCCGTCCAGCTGCTTCTTCTGAGCAGCATTTCTTGGCGGAGCCATGCAAAGCACAGGAAGCACTTTTCAGGGACGCTTGTTGTTTTCAGCACTCACTTTGGCACATCCCATGAAGAGAGAATGACTTTCTTTTCAGTTGAAAAGAAAGATAGATCCTTGCAACAGTGTAAGAAATAGTAGTCTCGGCCAGATATGGTGGTGCATGCCCTTAATCCAAGCACTCGGGTGATCGAGGAGGGATGATTTTAAGGCCAGTTTGAGCTATACAGCAAGGGTCTATCTCAATACTAAACCAATACAGAAGAAACAGTGCTCTCCATGGCTAATTTGCGTTTCATTTTTTCTGTTTATGAAGAATGATGGTAGCTTAATGAAAGCATTCATGTTTTAAAAAGTGAAAGGAAAATGAGCTTTTAAGGTATATTTCTAGTCCTTACCGGAGTATGAGGGCCTTGAATGCTGGTTCCAATGGCCTAGCCTTCTCTAGATTACCTCAGGGCAATGCCTGTGCCCAACACAAGCTTATTTGCTATATTTTGTCTAACACAGATAAAAGAATTTGTATGACTAGAATGCTAAATTTATGCTTACAAAGCAAGTCCTAAAATTAAAAAGGAAATTGTAGTTTGCTTATAGCTTTCATACTTTGATAATTTGTTCTCCTTCAGTTTTGTATAGCAGTTTTTGTGCCTATAAATGGTATTATAGTGTTTTCATATACATATGATGGAGCAAGTTTTTCTTGTTTCTAGATTTTGTTAGAGTAAATAAAATATTAATTATAATTCATATATTTCTACAATTCTGCAATTATTTTCATCCCTCTTCTTCTTTTCCTCCTATTTATCCATTCTTTTCTAAAATTTTCATTCTTCCTCACATCCTTCTGAAGGCTGGAATTAGAGCTATGCACCCCCATACTGGATTTATGTTATTATGTATGCAGTGCTGAGGGTTCAGAGTAGGGACTTCTAAACCCAGACTAGGATATGGAGGCATTGAGAGACACATAGAACACACTCCATTGACATAGAGGGGCGGGATCTTGAAAATGAATTGTGGTTGGCGAGTGAAGTAGAAGGAGGAAAACGAGAAGTGGAGGGCAGTTTGTACAAAGACAGAAGGTTGTCCCATAACCATATCACTGTCTGTGCTGGATAGTTTTATGTCAACTTGACAAAAGCTAAAGTCACCTAAGAGGAGGGGACCTTGATTAAGAAAATGCCTCCATAATATCAGGCTATAGCAAGTCTTGAGAGCATTTTCTTACTGATTGATGGGGGAGGGTCCAGCCCATTGTGGTGGTGCTATACCTCGGCTGGTGGTCCTAGGTTCTATAAGAAAGCAGGCTGAGCAAGCCAGGGGAACAAGCCAGTAGTAAGTAGTACACCTCCATGGTCACTTCATCAGTACTGCCTGTCCTGATTTCTTTTGATGAACTGTGATGTGGAAGTGTAAGCTAAATAAATTTTTCCTCTCTAAGTTACTTTGGTCTTGGTGTTTCATCTCAGCATTAGTAATCCTAATTAAAGATTCCCTCTCCCTCAAGGTGTATAAACTGAGTCCAGTAGTCAGTGCTGGCTTTAAGAAAAGCTATTTTAAGTAGTTTGTTCTACCTCTTTATGGCTGGGTGTCTTTGGATAAGCAACTTAATATTTCCGAGATTTGGTGTTTTCATTTATTAAACAAGAGTACTATCCAGCACATTTTTAATGCTACTAAAATAAGATATGCAAAGTGTCAGAATGAAAAAAATTACTTTTAGGGGTATAAATACAAAGCTCCTAAATAAAATGCTAGGATCTAAGTCAGACAGTAATAAAAATGTACCATGAGGGGCCTAGAGAGATAGCTCAGTGGTTAAGAGCACTTTCTGCTCTTCCAGAGGACCTGAGTTCAGTTCCCAGCACCCACATCATGTGGCTCACAAGTGTCTGTGACTCCAGCTCTGAAGGATCCAGTGCCTCTGGCCTCTGCAGGGGCTTAGACTCATGTTTACATACTCTCTCACACACAAAATTAAAAAAAATCTGAAAAAATACATCGTAATCAGCTAGTGATCATCTCACACCCCTCCCTCAAAATCAGTCTTGGAAATCAAGCAGTGGGAGTTCCTTCATTTTTTATGTAAATTTATCTTAGCAAATTTAGAACTGAAAGGGAAGTCAGTAATGCTTGCATGATAAAAACCTATTGTAAGCACTAGTGGAGAAACTTTACATATATTCCGTTTACTTGAGGAAGAAGATAAGGCTATCCATTCCTATAGTGCTGTTTAACCAGATTCTGCAGGGCTCAACTGTGCGCTAAGAATGGAAATTAAGTAATGTGTCATGATAGGAATACATAAATTGCCAGACTTTGCAGATGATGTAGCCACTTAATGCAAAGAAAATCATTGATTATCAGCACAGGCCTTATATGAAATTTAGACAGCACGTCAAATTATAAGCCATTTATGAAAATCATCATTATTGTTTTTTACATGGGCCATATTTAACTGCTCACTATAGGTAGTGACACCTTTCGAATGAATAATAAATACATTAAAACGTGATATTTCATGCTCCCACATGTTTTGCCTTATTAGTTTACAGATGTTAATTCAAATCAATCTGTACATTCAAATTTAGTTTTTCAAAAGTCTTACAATTCACCAGCCGTCTACCTTAAAATGGAATTCTTACCAGCATGAAATACTTTTTTATGCTGGTGACACATCAGTCAAAGCCAGCATGGTGAAACCAGTCTTAGAGGACCTCTGTTGTTTGCGCTGCTGTCAACGTGTTTTTCTAAATTACCTCACTAGTTCATTTCACCCGAATACTTAGTGACTTTTCTAGCCCAAAGTTCCAGAAGTCCTTACACAATCCTCCCCAAAACATGGTCAGGTGTCTGTCTCAGCCCTACTCCACTTCTGGTACCAGTCTCTGTCTTAGGTTTCTATTTCTGGGGTAAAACACCATGACCAAAAGCAACTTGAGGAGGAAAGGGTTTCTTTGGCTTACAGATCATAGACCTTTACTCAGGGAAGCCAGGGTGGAACTCAAGGCAGGAAGCTGGAGGCAGGGACTGCAGTAGAAGTCATGGAGGGGTGCTTCTTGTTGGCTTGCTCCTCATGGCCTTTTCAGCCTGCTTTCTTATACATCCCAGGACCACCAACTCATGGATAACACCACTCAGCAGTAAGCTAGGCCATCCCACATCAACCATTAATCAAGAAAATGCCCCGCAGACATAATCTACAGACCATCTGATAGAGGCATTTCCTCAGCTGAGGATCCTCTTCCTAAATACCATGAGCTCTTGTCAAGCAGAGAAAAACATCAGGACAATGAGTCTGTGGCAAATGTCGCTGTCAGCATTTCTTTAGAAGCCGTGTGACTTATACGTGTGCTGAGCAGCAGAGAAGTTAATTACATTTCATCACCGAGGAGAGTGAAGACTGTGTCCCCACCCCCATAAAGCTAGCTGTGAATTCTTGTTTCTTATCTGAATCTCCCAGGATTTCCCTCTGTTAGCCTTTAATATGCAGCAGTAAATACTTAAATAACTCCTAAGAATTCATTGGGAGAACCCCTTGATTCCTGTTGTCTTGGAATGGAGGCTGTTTGAAGTCATTCAGATTCATACAGATTAGCCTTTCCCAGATACATTTGCTTTACGGTTATGTTTCTTTTTTCTTTTTAAATGATGAAATGAATGATAACTCTATGTGAAGGGAAGAAAGGGTGTTCAGCAACAGAGACCGGCCCCTCCTCCCCCAAGTGCCGCTTTTGGAGCAAGAGCTTGCAGAGGCTTCAGCTCTAACCAGAAGGAACTGCCTTTTTTTGTGGAGTACAGTTTTTTAACTATTATGTTTTTAAAAAGAATATTATTTTACATATCAATCCCAGTTCCCTCTCCCTTCCATCCTCCCACTCCCCCCACCTTCTCCCCCCATATACTCCTCAGAGAGGCCTCTCATGAAAAGTCAACAAAGTCTGTCACATCTCTTGAGGCAGGACCAAGGCCCTCCCTGCTGTATCTAGGCTGAGCAAGGTATCCCTCCATAGGGAATGGGCTCCAAAGAGCCAGGAACTGCCTACTTTTTGTAGGTAGAATGATTTGGGATTATAGTTGAGGAAATCAAAACTGCTGAGCTCAGTGCAAAACAGCACACTCTGCGCTGGCTGTAGTTTTTCTTTGCTTCCCAGGAAATGCAGGAACTGATCACATGAAACCTGAACCTGTATCTTTCATTCCCATTCCTAAGTCCATAGTATTAAAGCATATAAATTTAATGCGAAGCTTCTGTTCCATGTCTAGGAGAGGAAGAAGAAATTTGAAAAGGATGGTGAGAGGTTTTACTCGTTACTGGACCGGCACTTACACCTGTCATCCAAAAAGAAAGAATCTCAGTTGCTAGAGGTATGTTCCCCAAATCTGTTCCTGACTCCATCCCATGCTGTGATAGAAACCGCAGTCATTTCTGCTTGGGAGGTTTCCCCTTAAAATGGCTCAACAGGGGCTGTGGAAACATTTGTAGGGAATACCTGAGGTCTGGGCCCCAGGCTCTCCGAGTCTTGAGCCAGTTCCTCCACTACCTTCCCATGGTAAGGAACTTCATTCCTGGCGCTAGTCCTACTGTGTGAAAGAGTGATACTCAAGGATCTCCAGTGTCACTTTCAATTCCAAGTTCCTAAGTCTGTGATTCTAGATGCTGTGTTCAGATAGATTTAAACGGGTATTGTATTTGGTATGTAAGGAGCAGACAGCTGTCCTTGGTGGTGTTCCATTGCCAGTTTTGGTGGAGGCAGGAAATGCTGCACTGTGGCTGCTGCTCCTATGAGACTTACACTGGCTACAATTCTCCCAAGCCACTATTTAATAGATATCTACCAAATCGTCATTACACTGGGTGGAACAAGAATAAAGGGACACCAATACAATGTTCATGTCCTTCTCCACCTTAGAGCTGGGATTCTAAATTAAGAATGTGCATTAATCTCATAGCAGCAAGGCTCTTTCTGTACTGTAAAATGTGTGCTTATATAATAGTCTTGAGGGACCTGGGGGATGAGGAGGTGAAGACTTATGTCTGAATGGAGGAATTCCCTCTATGGAAGAAAGGTGCCTTTCCAATTTGAGATAATCATTTGAAAAAAAAGATAAAATAGAAATGGAGAAATTGCCCTAGACTGAAGCTAGTAGCCTCAAGGCTGAACAAGGCATGAGATAATCTTGAGAAGCGATTTGTCCAGAATTGATACTACTTTAAAAGACTAGTGAAAGACAAGATAGTGTAATCAAAAGCAGTGGGCTTACATCTTCCTTTTTTTGTGTGTGTTTCTTTTTTCTTTTTTGAAACAAGGTTTCTCTGTGTAGCTTTGGTGCCTGTCCTGGAACTAGCTCTTGTAGACCAGGCTGGCCTTGAACTCACAGAGATCCGCCTGCCTCTCTCTCCCGAGTGCTGGGATTAAAGGTGTGTGCCACCACCACCCCGCCCTTATATCTTGACTAGTGAGTACAACGACAACAAAAAAGAAAAGGAGAGAGAGAGGGAGAAAGAGAGAGAGAGAGAGAGAGAGAGAGAGAGAGAGAGAGAGAGAGAGAGAGAAGAAAGACATGGGCAAGACATCAAATAGTGGAGAAATATTTATTATTTGCAGCAGGCAAGGAGAGCACAGGGATAATTTCCAAAGTTATCTGTCTGAACAGATGCTGTCTGAACAAAAGTAGGATGAGGGAATTTTTAGAGAGGCTATTTTTAGTGGCTCTCTGTGCACAAGCGCCTGTGCAGACAGAGTGGCTTTTCTCAAATACCTGTTCCTCAGACAGTCTAGAATTATAACTCATGCTAGGTAGGGAGTGCCCATGTTACCAGGCCCAATGAAAACCTAGGGTATCATCAGTCTCTAGAGTACCTTCCATGGCAGCTATTTTTACTCTATTGTTATAGCTTATTTCATGTATTCTTTGCAAGACTACTGAAGAGTTTCTTAGTAGCTCATACACAGTTTCTTCTAGACTGGGTCTTACATCTTTCCTCTTTGGTGTTTTTTCTTTGTATCCTTTCACTAAAATAAATGAAATCCAGGATTATGACTATTTGTTGAATCCCCAGTGAGCCCTCTAAGTCACTACCAATTCTGAGGATAGTCATAGGGATCCATGGGGATACAGTCCTTATATTAGTGGTTTTTGCTATGAAGACATCTAGAATGTTCTAGTAGTTTTGTATACTATGCAGGTGTCCTTCTTTGCACTTTGTGGGAGATTTTTGGTGTTTTAAAACAGGGCCTCATCCAGAATAGCCTCAGATTCTCAGAAGTCTCCCTGCCTTTGCCTCTTAAGTGCTGAGTTGTAGGCTCAAGCCAAGATACCTAGCCTTTGTTGACATTTCTCATGAGCAAGGCTGCAGCCATTGTTTTGTTCATTAAAAATTGAGGTAAGGGAAATTGAATCAGTCACATTTTTAAATAAAGAAGTTTTATTTTTAAAGCTATTTTAAAAGTTAGGTGTGGTGGGTAATTGTTATAATCTCAACACCCAAGACTCTGAGGCAGGAGGATTGCTGTGAATTTGAGAGCAGCCTGGGTTACATAATAAATTCTATATAGTGAGACTCTGTCTCAGAAAAGAAGAAAAGGAAAGAAGGATTGAAGAGATAGAGGAAGAGAGGGAGGGTGAAGGCTGCAATTATAGCTCAGGAGTTCAAGGCCATCCTTGACTACCTAGAGAGTCTGAGGCCAGCTTAGGATACATTAGACCCCATCCCCCAAAGGAAACAAAGAACCATATCATTGCTCAATCACTTTTCTGTTTTATTGTTACATTGGCTCATCGCTCAGGATGGTGTGAAAGAAGTCAAGAGACACTGTGTAGGATAGGTCTAGGCTTATTTGTTTCTGGGTAGGGGAGAGGGAGCAAGGAGGAGTGTGTACTGGGCTATATCCCTAGACAAATTTTCCCCTTTAATTTAACTGTTTATTTGATGATTATAAATTCACATGTGGTTATAGCAAATGAGAGAGATTTCATATACCTTAAAGAAAAAACTGAATAGAAACTACAGAGATAAAGTACTGGATCTCTGGCACACATTCTCACTATTATTAAGATCTTGTGTTTGTTTATTACAATTGGTGAGCCAATGGGTTTTATGTTCTGTGGGATATGGATTGTTTGTTTTTACCTTGCCCATGCTAGGCAGGAGTTGTGATACCGAGTTACTCCTCTATTAGCCCCATCCTGAGGGATTTGACAAGTGTCTAATGACACGTGAACAGTGTATTGTCATGGAGAACAGCTTCATTGTTCTGAGATTCTCTTGGCTCCATGCTCACGAATCTCAATCCCTGGCAGCCACTGATCTTCATATTGTGTCTTTTCTATAATGTCATGTTGGAATCCTATAGCATGGAGGCTTTTCATATTGACTTCTTTTATTTAGCACTAAGTGTCTATTATTCCTATACTTTTATGATTTGATAGCTATCTCGTTTCTATTCAGGGCTGTTGTCTGGTTGACCACATATGTATCTTATATCCTATGGAAGGCAATTTTTTTCTTCTGAATTTTGGCAGTTGTTAATATGGCCATTATAAATATGTATGTGTAGATTTTGTTGAGGTTGTTTTGCTATAGAGTATGAGTTGGGTTGCATTGTAAGCAGATGATTTATTTCGGAAGAACCCGTTATTTTCCAGCATGTACCATTCTTCTTTCCAGCCAGCTCCGAGACTTTATTTTGCTTATTCTTATTAGTAGCTGGTGTTCTCAGTGTTTTTACTGTTAGCCACTCTCATAGGTGTGCAGTGGTATCACATTTCTGTGTCATTTGAAATTTCCCAGTGACATGTAATATCTCCTCATATGCTTAGCTGCCACCTGTGTTCTCTGGTGAGCTGTCTGATCTGATACTTAAATTTGAGTTATTTTCTTGTTGCTTTGTTTTAAGGACTCTGTGTATGATGTTAGGTTCCAACCCAATATCAGCTATTCTTTTATTGTCTTAGAAGGGCCTTTGGTGCTGCACCTGTTTTTGGTTTAATGAAATTTTACATATCTGTAATTTCAATGAATCGTGCTTTTGACGTATTTAAAATTCTTGCCAATCTAAAGCCATGCAGATTATCTGCTCCCTCATCTTGCTTTGTAACAGCTCAAGGAGGTCTCAAACTTGTGTCTTGCTGCTTTAGACTCTTGAGTGCTGGCATCTGTGTGTATCATCATATATGGCTAGATTTTCTCTGATTTTCACTTTCAAGAGTTTTAAAATAGCGTCCTCTAGATTTGACCAGGGAAACGCACCCAGGAAATATCAACAGTGTAGTTACTTAAACAAGGCTGGCATAATTACAACATCAGTTGACATGCCAATGTGGACAGTGAAATTTTTAAAAGTAAAAATTTGTGTTATTTTCTAGCACACAAACACATGTATTTCAGCGTGACATTTTTAGTTTTCCATTTTCTTCTTGCTCATACTCTTTCTCCCCGATAGTCCCCACCCAGTTCTGCTTTCCTAATGTATTTTCCACCACCCTTTCTTGTTCTCTCCACCTCCCTTTAGACCTCCTGTTCTCTTCTAGAGCTTTCCCACTCCTTTGTCCTACAAAAAGACATAAGTTAATCCAGATTCTGATCGGGAGGAATGATGTGGTATTTTTTCTGACTTTGTCTTTTTTCACTAAACCTGCTGATTTCTAATCCTCAAAATTACATGACTTTATTTTTCTTTAGTGCTAAATGAAATTCAATTGTGTTCATGCGTCTAGTTTTCTGTATCTGTTCATCTATTGATGGACATCTAGGCTGCTTCCATATCATGGCTATTATAAGTAGTGGAAAAATAAACATGGATGTGCAATTATTTCTGTAGGATGCCAACTTAGAGTCATTTGGGTGTATACATAGGAGCCGTGTATGTAGCTGGCTAATGGTACTTCCTTCATTTTGCAAAATCCCCAGTTACTATCATTGAAAATGTTTCTCTGTTCCATTCTCTTTCTTCTGTCACTTGTATTCTGAGTACACATACGCTACGCATTTATCTAGCAGTTCTCAGATGTTTTGTTTTATGTTGTTTATTCCCTTTGTTTTGACCTTTGTGTGGATGTACATTCAATCTCAGTGATTCTTTTTTCTGCTGTGTTGTCAGGACTCTTACTCAGAGCCCCGTACCTGCTAGGTGGGTGGTATGCTTTTGAGCAATGTCTCCAGACCCAGACTTATTCTTTCCTCGACCTTGTTCATACTGGTGGTGAGCCCAGTAAAGCATGCTTTATTTCTGTTCCAGGCTTTTCGATTTCTGGCATTTGCTTTGACTCCATGCTGCAGTTTCATCTGTCTTCTAATAGCACACATCTGTTGCTGTGTGTTGCTCTCTTTTTCCATTAGAACCCTTCTCATTTCACCATAGTTGCTTACAGTCCATGGTCTCATCGTTCTGCAGCCTCTGCCTTCTCCTTTTTAGTTTCTGATACTTGTTCGCTTGCTTCGGATTGTGGGTTTTTTTTTTGTTTGTTTTTACCTTTTCTGCTTAAAAGGCAGAGAGGATGTTTGGATAAAGAAACGGATGTAAGCACTCAGCGCGAGCTTTCATGCTTGTTTGGCTAGGACTTAAGTTGGGCTTAGTTTGCTGTTGCTGTAGTTCCTTTGTAGCCCTTGCTTTGTCTTCGGATTTTCTTAGCAACTTATTCTTAAACTGGGTAGTAGTTCTTTAGTGAGAGCGGTGATGCCCCAGCCTTGAGCACCTTTCACCCCCAGTGTCTGCTCTCCTGAGTTCCGATTCTCTCCATCCACCTATAAGTCTAGTTTTGGCAGCAGCCCTTATCCCCATGACTTTACTGTTGTATTTAAGGAGAAAGGTTTTCCAACTTGGTCAGCTTTTTCCTTGATCTGAAAATCAGTTTGATGACTCCCAAGCTTCTTCCATGCTAGACTAGGAAGAGAAAGCCTTCAGTCTTTAATCTCTTGGCTTTATATTCCAGCTCTGTAAAATACAGTAGAAATAAAGAAAACAATCGAAATAGGATACTTGCAGGTAGCTCAATGCCTCATTAACATTCCTGACTTTCAAAAATTTGACCATGCCTGCTTGTGACATTTATTGCCTTCTTTCTACAGGCAGACCTCCAAGTGGATAAGGAAAGGCACAGTTTCTTCGAGTCCTCCCTTGACTATGTCTATCAAATCCAGGAAGTTCAAGAGTCCAAGAAGTTCAATATTGTGGAGCCAGTAAGTTCTCTCTGTTGATTAGTATTATAAAAAAATGTGTTTCCCAAATCCTCAAGTGAATGTGCAGAACTTTGGTCATAAAAGTGGAAGCTTAAGGAATGAAATGCCAGTCCATGCTCAGATACATGCCAAGATACATGTCAAGATACATGTCAAGAACGTCAGTACATAGACTTAGATTTCTCTTGCTCTTTCAGAAGTGTTCACGTTTTCCTTACCATGTTCACACTATTTTGCTCTCCATTTATGATATTTCATTTTTCCCTGATTCAATCCCTTCCCCAATTTCTATGTCACACTTTATTTTTCTCCTTTAAAAGTAATATTTTATTAATTCGTAGAGAATTTCGTACAATGTGTCATGTGTCTTGATCTTATTCACCTGATTCCTTCCCTTAACTCCTCCCCAACTCACTCCCATTTTCCTGCTTTTCTTTTTTTTTTTTTTAAAGAAAAGACTGTGCTATCTTGCATCAACTGTCCTGGCTCTTAACAATATTTCTGTCCCATTTTCTATGATGTCCCCAGAGACTTAAGGGTGGGGGTTGTGTTCTAAATGTATTGATTGGAGGCAGAAACTCTACTATCAGTTTATTTCTGCATTTTGACCAGTTATGGCTTTCTGTAGTGTTCTTCATCTGCTTCAAAAATAAGCTTATTCAATGATGGGTGAGAGCCCCACTCATCTCTAGACATAAGGATGAGTATTTAGAAAGAGGTACAGATCATGCTGCTTTAGTGGCAGGAGCAAGTTCTCTAACCATGGTCTGACCAGCCACAGGTAGCTGGCTAAACTGATAAGTGCCAGATATGAATTCCCTCCTGTTAGGTGGACCTTAAATCCAATTAGGTGACTGTTGCCTGCGGATGTAAGGGCCACTACTGTACCTTTCAGGCTATCTTGCCACAGTTGTTATTAGTTGCCATTATAGCTGGATGGGACTTGATTACTTTCCTCCCTTGGCAGCTTGCATGGTTCCTTCTGAAACCCTGAGGATTAATCCTCAGTGAGGAATCTTCAGGTCAGATCCAGATCAGTTCCTCTGAATCCTTCATCTGAAATGTGTGGTGTCTTCAGCAATCAGGTCTTATCTTCAACTCTGAAAGTTACCAAAGACAATGGCAATAACCTATGTTGTTTTGGGAGGGTACCCCAAAGTCCAAGGCCCTCCCTCCTCCATCCCGGCCTAGGAAGGTATGCATCCAAGTAAACTAGGGTCCCCAAAAGCCAATACATGCAGAAGAGATAGGTCCCAATGCTATTATCGATGGCTTCTCAGTCCGTCCCCATTGGCAGCCACATTTAGAGAGTCTGGTTTGATCATATGCTCATTCAGTCCCGGTCCAGCTGGATTTGGTGAGCACCCATTAGATCAGGCACACTGTCTCAGTGGGTGGACCAACTCCTCGTGGCCCTGACTTGCTTGCTCATCTTCTCCCTCCTTCTGCTCTTCAACTGGACCTTGGGAGCTCAGTCTAGTGCTCTGAGGTGAATGTGGGTCTCTGTCTTTATCTCCATCCATCGAACGAAATTTCTATGGTGATATTCAAGATATCTATCAGTGTGACTATGGGACAAGGCCAGTTCAGGCACCCTCTCCTCTGCTGCCCAAGAACCTAGCTGGGGACATCCCTGTGGACACCTGGGATCCCCTCTAAGCCAAGTCTCTTGCCCACCCTAAAATGGCTCCCTTAATGTAGATATCTTCTTCCCTGCTCCAATACCTTTCCTCCTTAAGTAAGTCTCACCTACTCATTTTCCCTCTTGGAGCGACTGTGCCCTACAATTTTTTTTGTCTAGAACTCCTGCCCAACCCATCCCCTGCCATAGTCTCCTTTTACTTTTCTGGTATTTGTACTTATTCCAGTTTATAGACTCATTTCTGAAGACTTGGGGTTAGGGTCTGAGTTATCCCACTCAATATAATATTTCCTGTTTTCATCCATTTATCAGCAACTTTCATGATTTTAGTTCTCTTTACATCTGAATAATATTTCATCATGTATAAGCACCATATTTTCGTTATCTATTCCTAAGTTAAAGGGCATTTAGATTGTTTTCATTTCTTAGCTATCGTGAATAGAGCAGTAATGATCATTGTAGAGTAGGATGAGGAAGCCTTTGGCTATATTACAAGTAGGTCATATAGTTGATTTTAGCTTTTTGAGAATTATCCACACAGGTTTCCAAGAGTGAGGGGACCAGTTTGCAATGCCAACAGTGAATGAGGGTTCCCTTCCCCCACATCCTCACCAGCATTTGTTGTGGCTGTTTTGTGCATCTTGGCCATTCTGGGTGGGATGAGATGAAATCTCAATGTCATTTTAATTTGTATTTCCTTAATTGCTAAAGATAATGAGCATGTTTGAGAGTTTTATTTTTTTGCCATTTTTATTTCTGCTTCTGAGCACTCTTTGTTCAGTTGTTTTTTTTTTTTTTTGTTTTTTGTTTTTTGTTTTTCAAGACAGGGTTTCTCTGTGGCTTTGGAGCCTGTCCTGGAACTAACTCTTGTAGACCAGGCTGGCCTTGTACTCACAGAGATCCACCTGCCTCTGCCTCCCGAGTGCTGGGATTAAAGGCGTGCGCCACCACCGCCTAGCTCTTTGTTCAGTTCTATAGCCAATTTTTTAAAAACAATTTTGGTTGCTTGTTTCCTTGACTTTTTTTAATTTTTAAGATATATATTATAGATATTGCTTCTCTTTGGGCTTCTTTTCTACTCGATAGATTTATTCCTTAGCTGTGCACAAAGGTTTTAATTTTCTGAAGTTCCACTTGTCAATTGTTGGCCTAATTCCTGGGCAAAGGAAGTCCTGTTCAGAAATTCCTTTCCTATTCCCCAGTTTTGTAGGATCCTTTCTCTGTTTTCTTCTAGCAGTTTCAGGCTTTATACTAAGCTATTCAATTCATTTGGAGTCAGTTTTGTGTGGGTTGATAGACATAGGCCTTGTTTTATTTTTCTACATGTAGACATCCAGTTTTCCAGGCCCTATATGCTAAAGATACCATCTTTTCTGCAAAGATTTTTGGCATCTTTGTCAAATATTAGATGACTATAGTTACATTTACTAATGTTGGAGTTTTCTGTTTTGACTCCTTGTTCCTTAAGTCTGTTTTTTTGCAACTACCATGCTGTTTTTATTGCTGTAGCCCTGTAATAAATTTTGAGATTTATTACTGTGAATCCCACGGGTATTTTTCTTTTCTTTCTTTTTACTTATTTTTTGTGTCTTTCCCATCATGCATCTCCATCCCATTCATTTTCCCATCCCTTTGTATCCACCCTGCGCCCTTGCAACCTCCCTCTTCAAATAAAATAAAATGTAAGAGAAAAAAAAAGAAGAAAGACAGGAAAAGAAGGAAAAAAAATCAGTCTCATTATGGAAGTTGTAGTGTAACACACTGAGTTATGCAGTAACCCCTTTATCCATGTACTTTACTTGCAAGTGTTCATTACACAGAGTCAGGGAGGCTTCTGGTTTTTGCTACACTATCCATTTTGGGCCCTCACTGGAATGCCTCTTGTTTATCTTGTTCCTGCCCTGTGTTGTGGAGGTCTTGCAGCTTTGGATCTGCAGGACCAATCCCTTTACAGGCTCCTGCAGATCACAGATGAGGTGGATGTTGGGGCGGGATAACACATAACCCTGGTTCTGGGCCTTGGTAGTTGCAGGCTTGGTCAGCCTGTCAGCTCTCTCTTGTGCTTTCCACCAGGGTGGGCTCTCTGGCATTGCCTTGGCTACTTCACCCCTTGCAGCAATGAGCAAGGGGCAGGGCCATTTCTCCTGCTTTCATATCCTCAGAGTCAGTTCTCCCACACCTACACCTTCAGGGCCAGCTCTACTTACTGTGTTGCCCAGGGGGACACATAGGGCCCACTCTTTCCTAGTACGGTAGCTGAGGAGTGGGCAGGGACAGCTCTCTGCTCTTATGAACACAGGGTTAGCTCTTCATCTGCCTCAGGCATTGATGGGCATCCAGAGGTGTGCTAGGGGTGGGATGTCTCTCTACCTCGCCCACGCTACTACATGACAGATGAGCAATGGAGACAGCTCTCCCAGGCTCACAACGTTGGAACTGGCTCACTCACCCCTGCCCGCCATCAGCTGCAACAGCTCAGGACAGCTGACCCTGCGCCTCCTGTGGGCAGCACAATAGGGCCAACTCCTTTAGCAGAGGTGTGGCTGAGCCAGCCTGGAAGTTGTGAGCCTGGGAGAGCTGTTCCCATTACTCAGTTTTCTTTTTATGCAGGATTTCTTTGGCTAGTTCCATATGAATTTTAGGATTTTTTTCCCATTTCTTTGATGAATATGGCACTTTGATTGGAACTGCACTGAATCCTTAAGTTGTTTTGGTAGAATGGTCATTTTCACAATTATATTCTACCAGACTATGAGCATGGAAGGTGTTTCAATTTTCTAGTGTTTGGTTGTTTTTTTTTTTTTTTTTTTTGCAGTTGGTTGAGTCCTAGGCATTTCTTGAGGCTGTCGTGAGTAGAAATGTGTTCATGGTCTCTCTTTCAATGTGTTTGCTGTTGATATATGGGGTTGTTGCTGAGTTTTGTGAGTTATCCTGCCAGTTGGCTGAAATTGTTGCTCATTTCCAGTTTTCTAGAGGAATTTTTATAATCTCTCATGTATAATATATCATCTACAAATGGGGCAAATTCAACTTCTTTTACTGTTTTATTCCTTTAATTTCCTTCTCTTATTGTTACAGCTAGTGTTTTGAGCAGTATAGTGGAGACAGTGGACAGCCCTGTCTCATTTATGATTATTATTATTATTTGTTTTTTGAGACAGGGTTTCTATATGTAGGCCTGACTGTCCTGGAACTTGCTCTGTAGACCAGGTTGGCCTCGAACTCACAGAGATCCGCCTGCCTCTGCCTCCCGAGTGCTAGGATTAAAGGCATGCACCACCACGACCCGCCCCCCCTTTCATTCTGATTTTTATGAGGTTTTCTTTGAATTTCTCTCCATCTTGGGTGGTGTTGTCTGTGGGTCTGTCATATAAACCTTTATTATGTTGAGAATTGTTGCCTCCAGTTTTACTCTCTCTAGGGTTTTGTCATGAAGACGTGTTGGATTTTGTCAAAGACCTTTTCTTCGTCTATTGAGATGATCATGTGAATTTTGTTTTTAGGTTCATTTGTATGATTTATTAAATTTATTGGCTTAACTTGTTGTTGAACTAACCCTGCATCTCTGGGCTAAAGCTATTTGGTCATGATGGGTAATTTTTTTGATATGTGCCTAAATACAGTTTGCAAATATTTTATTGAAGATTTTTGCATCTATGTTTATCAGGGATATTGACCTGTAATTTTTTTTCTTTTTGGTATGTGTGTTTACCTGGTTTTGCTATTAAGTAATACTGGCTTTTTAAAAGGAATTTGGAAGTACTCCTGTTTCAATTAAAAAAACAATGTAAGAAGTATTCTTTCTAGATCTTCTTTGAAAGTCTTATGTTTTCCTGCTGTGAATACATCTGGGCTTGGACTTTCTGCCTTTCTTCCCCTCATGCTTTCAGAAAGGTTTTGAAAACTATCGTATACTTCAGCCTGTACTGAGAACCCATGGCACTTACATTTAAGCACTTCCTGTTCTACTATTTTTATATCTGCCTTGTATAATTGTTGCTACTAAATTCCTTTTAATTTATTACATCATTTAGTGTATTTTGATTGGAAAATATGCTGACTTTTGATAAATGTTTTTATTTCTAGGTGCATTCCATCGCAGAAAAGTGTAAAATAGTGCATAGGATGATCAAAAATCCCCTAATATAAAAATAATCTGCATCGGTTATATACTATATAGTATTTCCCCCTCCAAATTGTTTGTATATGTAATATATCTCTTTCTATGTTTATGATGTAACTTATTTTTTGTTTTTCAAGACAGGGTTTCTCTGTAGCTTTGGAACCTGTCCTGGAACTCACTCTGTAGACCAGGCTGGCCTCAAACTCACTACCTCTGCCTCCTGAGTGCTGGGATTAAAGGCATGCACCACCACCGCCCAGCTATGATGTGTACTTTTGAGTGTGAATGTGCCTACGTATATGCCACCTGGGAATGTGCGACTGAGGATACTTGTGTTGTTGCCCACATTTTTGTAATTCTTTCTTCTTTATTTTGTTGTAGTCCAGGCACTGTGTTAGACATTGGGCATAGTGTAGTAAACCAGAAAGGCAGTTTCTTCCTTTGAGAACACGAAACTCTCATGGGGCAGAAAGAAGGGACAGAACTAGGCATGTAATTCAAACTGTTGTAAGTTGTAGTAAGATCTTTCAAAGAAACAAATTATGTCTAACAGTGCAAAAATTTACATCAGTGGTGCAAGAAAGATCCCAGTTAGTACCACTGAGGCAGAGAGCTAAAGGGGAAAGGCATGTAGACAAAGCCATGTAGATACACAGCAACATCAGGGGCTCTAAGCCAATCTCCCTGGTGATCGTAGATTCAAATACCTCAATAAACTACTCACAAGCCAAATATAGGCATATATCATCACAAAGGTCATCCACGTGACCAAGTTGGCTTTATCTCACAGATGCAGAGTTGGTTCAACATATGAATGCTAATAATGTAATAAATCATGTAAAAGGACGTAAAGATAAAAAAATCACATTATCTTCTCAATAGATGCAGAAAAGGCCTTTGACAAAATCCAGTGCCTTCCTGATAGTGAGAAAAGAATGTTTAGACATTCTCAAAAGATGAAAAGAAAATGTGTGACTTCAGATACTTGTAGAAGAAAAGGGGGGTTGCGGAAAGTGTGGTCTGACTGAAAGGCATAGTGCCCATTGGCATAGGATTTGATTTGGATGTCAGCCTAAGCGCCATGGAAAGCCACTAAAGGCTATTAAGTGACATGACAGGGAACAATTTTGTTGTGTGGAGAATGACATGACAGGGGTCGAGGAAAGCAGTTAAGAAGCAATTGTAGACTGGGTGAGGTGGCACACACTTGTCATATCCATACCAGGAGGGAGGAAAGGCAGGAGAATCATGAGTTTGAGGTCTGTCTGGGATTCAAAGCTAGACACTCTCAAATTAAACAAGAAAATACTACAGTGATCTAGGCAAGAAGACACATTTGCTTGAATTGGTGTGGTGGAAGTAGAAACAGTAAAGGGTTGGAAAAATATTTTGGACGGTTAGGGATATAACTCAGAGGCAGAATGCTTGCCTAGCATGTACAAGGTCCTAGGTTCTATCTCTAGCATTTAAAATGGCATTTTGGAGGAAACACTAGCAAAAAATTCTGTTGAATTGGACTTAAATGTGAGTTAAAGAGAGATCAGGGCTGACTCTTTAGTTCCTGGTTTCCCTGACTACTGAGTGGTGATATCATTTCATAAGATGAAGTTTGGGAGAGAAACAGGAAGCATTATGGATATAAATGTGAATGTGGTGGACATATCTCTCTACCACATACTTGTCATAAATGTATGTGTATGTATGTGTCAGTTATATTGTTTTTATGTTTATAGCTTGTTTATGTTGGGTACGTGCACACATGTTTATATATTTCATCTGTTTGCTTTCTAAAACATCGAAAATTTATGTATTTATAATTTGATAGGAAATTTATATTTTCTTTTAGTTTTGCTTATATAACTTGGTTTTAAATGGGTTTGAATGAAAAAATAGGGTTATTGTTATTGTGAGGGGTATATGTAGAGATCAAATGATAGCTTTGGGGAGTCAGTTCTGTCCTTTCAAGTTTATGTGTGTTATGAGGATTGAACTCAGGTAGTGAGGCTTGTGCTGTAATGCCTTTATCTACTGACCATCTCACTGACCACGGATGGCTTGAATATTTTGAAAATTAAAAAGTGGACTACTCATCATTTGTATGTAGTCTTCTATAAGAAGCACCTACTATAGGCTAGTCCTGTGGATGAATATATGTGTATATAAAATATGTTACTCAAAATGCTTGGAACCAGAAGTGGCTGAGAATTTCAAAAAAATTTGGAATATTTTCATTCATATAGTGAAATATCTTAAATGAATTCCTACTTTAAACACAAAGTCTGTTTATGTTTTTTAAACCCCTTATACTCATAACCCAAAGATTTAATGCAGTATTTTTAGTGTGTTTACGTTTTCTACATTATGCCTGAGATTTATCACATGAGGTCAGGTGTAAAGTTTCCATTTTTGGCATTGCATCTGTCCTTGAACATTTTCAGTTTTAGATGTGATATTTGTGGGTGAGAGATGCTGTACTAGTTTAGAGAAGAGATGTGGTCAGTCCCTGCAGTATCTAATTCCTGAGTGGCTTTGTATTAAATCTAAAAAGACCCGGATTTGCTAGTTCCTTTTCTGAGACCAAAGACAGCTGAGGTATTCAACCTAACACGAGAGTTCTTATGTGTGCCTGCTTGTGCCACCCTCACTGCTCCTAACAGTGTACTCGGTGACCACTCTGGGGTGTCTTCCCTGACTTCATGGTTCCTACCTTGACCAGGTAGTGAGTGCTGGTGACAGATAACAGTGAGTTTCTTTTTTTTTCTTTTTTAAGTATTTCTTATGGCTTATTTATCTTTATTTTATGTGCATTGGTGTGAAGGTGTCAGATCCCCTGGAACTGGATTTTCAGACAGTTGTGAGCTGCCATGTGGGTGCTGGGAATTGAATCCGGGTCCATCTGGAAGGGCAGTCAGTGCTCTTAACTGCTGAGCCATCTCTCCAGCTCCAACAGTGAGTTTCTAAAGGTGGTTTTTGTCTGTTTCCCTTAGGTCTTGGCCTTTCTTCACAGCCTCTTCATTTCCAACAGCTTGACTGTGGAGCTCACACAGGATTTCCTTCCGTACAAACAGCAGCTGCAGCTCAGTTTACAGAATGTGAGTTGTGTGTGGATGTCTTCACCTGGCTTTCCAAGGGTGCCCCAGGCGTCTTAACTTTGGAATTACAAGTTGTTGCAATGCAGTCAATTTGCCAGGACAAAGTGGTGTAGAGCACAAACATGTTAGCATAGTGGTGTGTTCTTGCTTCTTCAGGTTTGACTCTTCCTCTCTTTGAGACTTCCTACTGTTCAAACCTATCCTCTAATCAGGAATGCCTCTATTTGCCAGGATTTATTAAGTGTTGGTACTTTTCTGTATCTCTCGCAGGTCAGAATCCCACTATTGGTGTATTTAATATAAGCCTTAGTCCTTAAGCTAATTCCCAAGTCAGTTAAGAAACTTGTTGTGGGCTTTATCATTATGACTGCCCGTGTTTATCTTCTTCCTTCTCCCATCACTTAGTACAGTTAAACACATGAATTTTCAAGGACTTCTCCATCTTGTTGTGACTTTGGACAGAGTGCTACAGTGCATGACATTCATAGATGTGTTTTCCAATTCAAAACTGCTGATAAGATGCTTGCTTAGGGGGATTGGGACGTACAGTTTTACCTACTTTTTTCTTTCTGCATCTATTCCTTCCTTCTGGTCCTCTCCTTTACCTGAACGTGAGAGCACCTATTTTCTGCTGACTTACCAAATCTTTCTACAATCAAGTTGACTCCTCTGCCATGTGTCACTTGACAAATGTGAGCTAATACCAAGCGTTTGCATGTGTACTCATGGCTGACTCATTGTTAGTACCGTTGACAGCTGGGGCCAACTGGTGCCGTCCCTGTCTTCTTCACTAAGATAAAGAAGTTGCCATGGTAATGTTGTCTTTGGGAACTTCCTCCATAGCTGCCCTTATTGTAAAGTAAGGGCAGTCTAATCTCAAAATTTTAAGGTTCCTTATTTACTTGAAGCTTGAATTAACCCATTGGGTCAAACCTCTTGCTTCTTGTGGTATTTGTGTTTTTTCCCCTTTCTAGTTCGTAATACCATTAAACTCTAGAATTCTTTTCTAGTCACTACCATTCAGCAGTCTTCTGTATGTTTTAGCACATGCTGTGAGCAGAGAAATCTCTGTACTGTATCTATGACTGATAAATATGCAGTCTTGTTGGTGATAATGCTGATAATGATTGTAATGATTTCTTGACAGACAAGAAATCATTTCTCCAGTACCCGAGAAGAGATGGAAGAACTTAAGAAAAGGATGAAAGAAGCTCCTCAGACATGCAAACTTCCGGGACAGCCAACCATCGAAGGCTATCTCTATACCCAGGAGAAATGTGTGTGGGCATGCAGGGTCATCCCCTGGGCTTCAGTTGGCTTGCCTCTTTGCCTTTCTGAAGGCTGGGAACCCCTGTGTTCGTAGATCCATGCAAGATATAATGCCTTGGAGGGCAGGGCAGGGACAGAAGAAATGCAAAAGGGAGAAACTTGAGGGGGAGTTAGGGTTACCGTGTCTCTGGAGTAGTAAGATCTAGATTTTTTCTCTGAGATTCAAGATGAGGAATGTTAATTGTGTTCGGTGAACTTTGGGTCAAAGAGGTAGGGCCAAGAAGGCAGAAAGATCATATTTATTGCATATGAACTGCTCTACAAACCTCACACCATTTAATCCTTGATTCCATATTCTGTTCATTGTATACCAGAGGCCACCGAGGCTTATAACAGGCACTCGGTGTATCCTTTGCCTAAACTGATACTCTTTCCAGTGTATCCTATCCCACCTACCAGCCTGAGGGCCTGTACAGTGTAAAGTGGTAAGCAGCATCCTAGTTTGCTCATTGCTTTGTGTTAGAAGGACTCTCCATACACAACCACCTAAACTGTCTACAGTAAAGTAAAATTGCCCCTAGTCGAGAACCTCTGCTATGTACTGTATGGTGCCTCTGTGCCTCAGTTTTCTATCTTGACCAAAGATAGAAAGGCTCAGTTAAATGAACACTCACCAAGCATCATTTCTGCCAAATGCTGTGCAACACATTGAGAGTACCAAAAAAAAAAAATGAAAAAAATCCCGAAAAAACAGAGAGAGGCAACATGTTTTCTTTCTCTTTCTTTCTTTCTTTCTTTCTTTCTTTCTTTCTTTCTTTCTTTCTTTCTTTCTTTCTTTGTTTTATCTCAAAGCATTTCTCAGACTGATAGGAGAGATAGGAAAGTATATTCACGAAACATTTTGAGCACCCACTTTGGGGCATATATCTAAGAGCTTCTCTGAGGAAGTGATGTTTGACCTAGAGCTTGAACGTGCACTGAGGGTGGGGTAGGTGAAAAGAGAATGGATAAGGGTTGGTAGCGAACTCCAGGTGTGTGCTGCTATGTGAGTAGAGGCACAGGAGTGTTGGAGAACAGGCTTCATGCTTAGGTCTTGGTTTCGCAAGGGTAGCCCTTGTTGTCCTGATGGAACTATTCATTCTTAAATATATTTTGTGTGCAATCCATTTTAAATACATGTTGGGTTTACAGTACAAACTCTATGCCCATTTAAGTATTTGGGAACTGAATGTAATTCAGTGACACAGGGACATAGAGGTGAGGGTGCCCAGTGACAAGTTCAGAATTGCCAGTTTGATCAAACTATGCAGGGCTTTGAGGGTGGACTAAGTTGGCTGGAGAGAGTAGGAAAGCCTGTGTGATTTACTTTAAAGTAATGCTCTAGCAAAACGGTGAAGACAGGTTTGCTAGGAGTGAATCAGAAATGGGGCAATGAGAAAAGTCTGTTTGAAATGATTAATAGGAGAAAAAGTACATTTGTATTTTATTGGTAAGTGTGGTAAGTATTAGGAAAACAAGACAATGATAACATCCTTTAATTCATTGCTAAAGGCATAGGAGAAGTGGAGATAGCTGGAGGCGAGACATGTAAGGATTGGAGTGGCTACAACTCAGTGGTGGTCAAATGAGAGGTTCCATGAAAGAGGAACACTGGCAGGGCTTTCCAGCTTTTGGATGCATAGGTGACTCTATTCCTAGGAACGGTTGCAGGGAGAGTAGGTTTGAAATGAGCCAAGAATGGAGATGGAAACGGTCGGTGAGGATCTCTGTGGGTACAGTGGGTAGGTGGGCTAGGTAAATATAGAGCACAGGCGCGGGGCAGCGATGGACCTGGGCTTTGTCTGTAAAGAGCAAGCAATAGGCTGGGACTTGGCGCCTTGGGTTCAATTTCAAGCACTGGAGACAAAAACAAAAACAGCAAACATTTTCTGCTTTGGGGAGCTGAAACATTCTACTAGTTCCCCTTTTCCTGTCTTTGTAGGGGCTCTGGGGATATCTTGGGTGAAATACTACTGTCGGTATGAGAAAGAGACCAGGACACTCACCATGACACCGATGGAACAGAAGCCAGGTGCTAAGCAGGTCAGTTCTTGTTACTGCTGCTTTGTGGGCTCATTTGTGTGAGTATATCTCAGAAAAGAACGTATATTGACAAAGTGTCAAAAAATGAATTCTATTACTGTCACATAAAGTCAGGATTTTACATGTTCTCTTTGGCCCAAGTTTACGTGGGCCATGACTAAGATCAGGACTCTGTTATTATTATTTGGTTTGTGTTTTGAGAAAAATCTCTTCTGTGACCCAGGCTGGCCTTAAACACATTGTGTAGCACATGCACGACTTGAACTTGCAGCAAGTCTTTTGCCTCAGACTCCTGAGTGCTGGGATTAATAAGTGTGTTACATCATACACAGGTCCTACCAGCAGGGTTTATGATTGTATCTTTACGTTTTCAGTGTATTTAATATTACAATTGCCCATCGCTTATACAAAGAACTTATCCAAAATATGGATGATTCTTTGAAGTAGTGAGTTTTAAAAATATAATTTCCAGAATGCCTTTATTAAAAGTGTGTGTGTGTGTGTATGTGTGTGTGTGTGTGTGTTGACCGCTGGTGGCACACGTCTTTGTTCCCAGCACTCAGGAGGCAGAAGCAGGTGGATCTCTGTGAGTTTGAGATCAGCTTTGTCTACAGAATGAGTTCCAGGGCAGCCAGGGATGTTACATAGAGAAAACCTGTCTCGAAAAACCAAAAAAAGTGTGTGTGTATATGTGTGTATCTCTCTGTGTCTGTCTGTCTGTCTGTCTGTCTGTCTGTCTCTCTCTCTCTATATATATATACTCTATCTATATATTCTCTCTCTATATATACTCTCTCTCTCGTATATATATACTCTCTCTCTCTCTCTCTGTGTGTGTGTGCATGTATGTGTGTGCATGTGTCTGTTGCCTGAAGTTAGAATCACCTACACCACATTAAAATCTCTGTAAGTAGTTCATGTTTCTTCTGTCCTTTTAAAGCCTTCTACTTTTCAAAGTGCCGAGGTAAGTTTACCAGGGAGAGGGTCATTTACTCCCCTGAAAGAATCTGATCCTTTCCATGCATGGCAGTTTCTATAGGTAAAAACTGATCTTCACATAATTTATTTTCTGAATGTACCCCTTTCATTTGCTCTCATACATGCTGTCAGTGTGCACCTTTTAACTATTTTCATATTGTTGGGAGCTTTAAGTGTACACTCGAAGACTCGATTTAGGTAGATAGGAACTTGGAGAAACCTGCCTGTTTCTATTAATAACCGTTTTTGTAGATGACCAATCCTGTATAGCTTGTACATGGAAAACTAGAGGGAACTGATTTTGATTGCAGACTCTTGGAAACCACGTTTGGCCTTGGTCTTTAAGTACAGAGCCTTCTATTGTACCTTAAATGTAGGTTCAAGCTGGGGTACACCCTTAGGTAAATGTGGAAGTAGGCTTCCACAAATTCATCTTGGGCTGTAGCACAGAAATTGTCCCCAATCAGGTTGAACGTGTCTGTTGTGTCTGAGTGGCAAGTGCTTATGAGCAATACTAGCTGTAGTCTTTTGGTTTTCCAGTTCATGGTAGGGCATGGGGCTGGTTGAGATGGGGTTTGCAGTAGTTCAGGATGGCTTCAAACTCATTTTGATGTAAAGCATAAGCTTGAATTTCTTATCCTGCTGTTTCATTTCCTGAATTCTGGAATTACCCGAGTGTGTCACTATGACCAGTTTATGTGGCATTTGGGGTAAACCCTGGACTTTGTGCTGCTTGTAACTGAGCTACTTCCTATTTCTATTTTTTATTCTATACAAATTATTATCTGGAGTCTGGACATTAGCTCTCTTTTCACAAAGAGTAATACCTTTTAGGGTTTTTTTTTTTTTTTGCATTCCTGTTCCAAAGAGCACTGTGCCAAAGACAAAATCAGTAGACACCACTTTTGTGTCCTCCTAGCATATGAGAACAATTGAGTTTTTCTTTCCCCCTTGTTTCATTGAGTGGACATTTGCAAACCTGCAACTGTGGCAGCCCAAAAGTGTGCCTAAGCAGGCTTCTTCTTTTCTGAGACAGAGTCTCTGTAGCCCTGACTGTCCTAGAACTCACTGTGTATAGTACCGGGCCGCCTCGAACTCAGAGATCCACCTGCCTCTCCATCCTGAGTGCTGGGACTAAAGGCATGCATGGCTGGCCCTGAGCATTTTTAAAGTAAGGAATGGAAAAAGGAGCCAAGTTCCCATTTAGAAGATAGTGATTGAATAGAAGTAGTTACTGAATTCACTCCATTTGTATTTGGAAATAATTTTTTCTTGTCAATCTTCTGACACCATTTCTAGTAGTACTTCATGTTTCTGAAAAATAAATAACAGATAAATGATTCAGTGATGGTAGTAGTAGTAGTAGTAGTAGTAGTAGTAGTAGTAGTAGTAGTAGTAGAAGTAGTAGTAGAACCACCTTTCCCTGAATGCTAGCTCTCTTCCAAGGATATATGCTACCTGTACCTTATTTCCTCTCTGAGCAGCACTTTAGAGCATATATCATGAACCCAATTTACAGATGGAAGAATTGGCCCTCTTTCTTACTGTGACACTTACCAGTGTTCCCTAGTAACTGTGAGGTCTTATTTATAATGCTCGGTTTACCAGTCTCCTCCAAAGCAGTATTTTATCAGAATTTTATCTTCCCATGTTAGACATAACTGAAAAGAGAAAGAGTGATGGGTTTTGAGATTAATTAACTGGCTTTATGGGACTGGTGATGTGCCATGTCAGGGCACTTACTACCAAGTCTACACTTGTGCCGCCTCACCCTCCCAGTTCATCCATACATTAAAGAACAGGAGTTCAATACTAGTTCCGTGGTAAACTTGACTTTTGACCACAAGTTAATTATTTCTTGTTACTCAGGTTCCTCTCCCTCATGAAGAAAGTAAAAAGGGTGATGATTGTGTTCATAAATTCTTTTGAGCCCTGTTTACTAGGGACCAGAGATACATAGACGAATAAGACATTATCTATGTCCTTAAAGATTTCTCAGTCAGGTGAGGCCCTGGAAATAGAACATTTTCACAGAAATTACAAAGCATGGAGCAGGCCATGTGTAGAGTTGGAGGAAAGCTGAGCGTGGTTTATAGGACAAGTAGCAGCCTCTTCAGACCAAGAGTCACTTTGGGTGGAGAGAACAGAGCATGCAGTGTCATCGAGTCATTAAAGAGCAGGGTTTATATGTGAAGTGTTTTACACCTGTCGGAGATGAAATACATGGTGGTTGCTGAGATGCAGCTGGAGCGGTCTGGCTGGGACCTAGGATCCTAAGCTGCTACACTGCTGATGCTAAATGGTGTGAAGGCTAAAGAGACAGGGTGCCTGCATAAGATGTGTCACCCACTGTAAGAAGCTTGCACAGGACATCCCAAGCATTAGGATAAGACCAGCATACTGAAGGCTTAATGGAGGGTTGAGTTCTTATAGTGGAAACAGAAAGGATTGGCCCATACAAGGCCAAACACACCAAGAGAAGTACCCAGCATTTAACCAAAGAGCATCAAGATCTGAAATAATGTATATACTGAGTTTCATTTATACATTTTATTTATTTATTTATTTATTTTCCATACATTGTTTTGTTTTATTTTTTCCATTCAAGAACATAATTAAAGAAATAAAAATTTTTTTCCTTTCTTCCCCTTCTCCCGGTCCCCTCCCACTACCCCCCCCCCCCCCC
>PVIU01020439.1:0-34065 GCA_004026605.1 Ondatra zibethicus
AGGTATTCAGGCAGCAGAGGAGAGGGTGCCAGAACTAGCCTTGTACCATAGTCACATTGATGATTATCTTGATTACCATTATAGAAATTTCATCTGATGGATGGAGATAGAGACAGAGACCCACATTCACATCAGAGCAATGGATTGAGCCCCCAAGGTGCAGGTGAAGAGCAGAAGGTGGGAGAAGATGAGTTAGGAACTTAGGACCGTGAGGGGCTGGTCCACCTACTGAGACAGTGTGCCTGATCTAATGGGAGCGCACCAATCCAGCTGGACTGGGACTGAATGAGCATATGATCAAACCAGACTCACTCAGTTTTCCATGTAAGGTTTTGCCATTTCCCTCTGAGCGTCACCCTTTTGAGTGTGGGGAGGTTTGCTTTGTCATTCCTCATGGCTCTGAGGGTTTCTATCTTTGAAATGCTGTACCCATGTCAGCAGCACACATCACTCAGACCTTCATTCACTCAGGGCTTCTTCTCTACATTGAGAACACAGAGCATCCTCTTCTAAGAGCATTTATTTACATAAAAGCTTACTTCATGTCTTCTTATGAAGTGAAACCCTTGTTTAAAAAATGAGCTGGGTAAGGAAAAGCAGCTTTCAAAAGAGGCCATGCCAAAATTCAGCATTTGTACCACTATTCTTTGCACAGCATTTTATAGGGCAAGAAAGACTCTGCAGATAAAAACATGTATCTTAATGCTGTAGGAATTCCTATAGCCAGTAGCCTTTAAGTTACCCGCCCACTTGGGCATGGCCTCTTATACTACTTATGTCAATGAAAAGTATGTGGCCGGCCTCTTTTCCGGCTGCAGGACTCAATTGCTGTTCTCTGTTCCAGCAGAGAATTCTGATTTGTGAGTCTACCCCTAAATAAATAACTCTATTATTCTCAATTCTGAGCTAGTGTGGGATTTCTTTTAAGCATCCTTTTTCACCTTGACTTTGGGAGATTGACCTGGAGATATCCAGTCTAACTCAAGACACCCTTAGGAGCTGTTACATGTGGGAATAAGGGAACAAAAGCAGGTCATCAAGGAGATGCAATGCAAGGACGCAATCAGGGGATGGAAACAGATATGTGCCAAGTTATACTTTCAGCCTTTAAAAGCATAACATGGCAGAACACTGGGATCTCCTCTGTAATCTCTAAAAAGGGAAGGTTTTCAACATCTTGACATTAATTAGATCAGTAATTCCTGAAATTTCAGTCTAAAGATCTAGAGCATAATGAAGTTATTAACCAACAACCAGGATAATTGGTTGCCATAGCAATAGAATTAGTATAGAAGTAAGGGTTTTTATTAGAGACTTTAAAAAGAAGGGAGGTTAAATGTAGACTAGTGTATTCACCTGGAGTAATGATTCTAAAATAGGGAAAATAAAAATAAAGCAACTGGCAATATTCTTTTATGTGAAAAACATTAATAGAATTGTGGAATGTCCAGGTATGCCCTGTGGGGTGTCTCAATATCCCAGAAATTTCCAGTGTTTATAGTATCATCCCAAAGAACTAAGGAAGTTTTCCAAGGGAACAGGCAATAATACAACTGTACAGAACACAATTTCTATGGAAGTCCATAAGTTCAGCTAAGGCAAACCACTTATTTAACTAATGTATTAGTCAGGACTCTTCAAAAGAACATAACAGAATACTGCATGAATATAAGGAAATTAATTAGATTGCTTTATAGTATGCTATCCTGCTAGACAAACAATGACTGATTCACACTGCAGACACAAGAGTCAAGTAGTTGTTCAGTGTTTAGGGATGGATACCTCAGAAGTCATAATCTGTCACTAATTACCTAGGTGTTTCTTCAGTGTCTGCTGTTCTTTATATACATTAGAACCAAATACATTCATTATAATACTGCTGAAGGAATGTGATAGTAACAGGTTAGATGAACTCGCCAGTGAGAATGAAGGCAAACATGCAAAGGGAAAATCTTCTGTCTGTCATGTCCTTTTATCTGGGTGCCCAATACAAAGTGCTTTCCATATTTAGAATGGGTCTTCTTGCTTAAACTATAACAACCAAGAAAACTTGTCAGAGGAGTTGCCAGAAGTTTGTGTTTTAGTTAATTCAAGATGTAGGTAAGTTGACAACCAAGATCAGCTCCACAACACACAATGAAGAATGCGCTGTATTTTAGTTTCTCCCTAGAGGGGAAAACTATTAACCAATTTAAAATAAGAATGTTAGTCGCAACTGTCAGTTAGTTTCTTAGTCATTTCTAAAGAGAGAGATTTAAGACATTAGGAAGGCATCATTCAATTTGTATAATGCTTTTTCTTGGTTTGTGTTACTTGGTAGGTGGTGTCTCAGTTTTGAAGACAAGGGACTCAGCACAGCTTACAAGCACTGGCTCTCTCTGCCAAAGAACACACCTCTGCCTCTAGTGAGATGGAGAGGTCTTATCTCCCTCCCATGACAGCTTCCAGGCTCTGCTAACCCATGGGAAAGGGTAGCTTCTTTTTTTTTTTTTTTTCAGATTCCCATGATGCCAATATGAGTCCTGGTAAGAGATGTAAACCCAACCATGGATCAGCCTCCTTCCATCAAGAAGGGAATAATCCAGAATGGGTAATATAGCTATTTCCCTTTCTTGCCCTCATTGCTCTCCAAAACAAATTGTTTTATTAAGGGCAGAAGTTATAGCCTTTGACTATTCATTTTTTGAAAAGTCTTGGCATAATATAAAAAGGCTGTTTGATCCCTCTGTGATGCTCACATAGGCATTAACTGGCAGGATGATAATGTTAATCCTTATTCTCTTTAAATGTCTCCTGCAACAGATCTAACATCAGTGGACAGCAACTAGGGCAATTCTTCAAGTGTTGATGGCTCTTAAACATCCTTTTCATGGTCTTCCACAGGAGGTTACGCATGCCTGGTTATCTGTAATTCCAAAGGCTACTGCCTGGTCCCTACACCCTGGCAACTCTCCAGGAAGGAATGTTCTTCAAGGGTTAGTAGTCAATGATAGGTAAGAACGTGTTCAGCCGGTCAACCTAAGACAGACATGGTCCAGTTGTTGAGTCCTTCTGAGGTGGGGTCAATAAGACCTGAGCAAAGAACTCCTACTGAGAACCCATGTAATAAAAAAGGGTGAATATGTAGGAAGTTAAGGCCTGTAAATTCAAAAGGAGCCAACCTGGAGCCTGCCTGGTGCTGCCAGAGGTCTTGACTATGCCTAGCCATTGAGGGGAGACACGTGATGTAAATGGATCAGAATGCCCGTGTTCTGGGAGAGTGTATAAGGTTTGCCCTACTGTTAAATAAATGAGTCTGCTGTACCCTTTTTACCTGACTCCCAGGGTCTGTGTTCATTGACATCATACCTTCTCACCCAAGGAAGGTTTTAGGGCCCAGCAACAGTGTTCATTTCAGTATAATAACACTAGTATGACACATAGTCCATTGGAGGAAAGGTTAGACTGCATGTTATTAATAATCCTTTCCTACCTCTCTGGTTCTGTGGTACTTGAAATCTCTCTCTCTCTCTCTCTCTCTCTCTCTCTCTCTCTCTCTCTCTCTCTCTCTCTGTGTGTGTGTGTGTGTGTGTGTGTGTGTCAGTATGTTTATCTATCTATCTATCTATCATGTATCTATTTTCAATCTATCAGCCAGTTAATTATCATCTATCTACCTATCATCTATGTATTTATTATCAACTATTATCTATTATGTATACATTTACCTGGAAATCAAACAAATAAATAGACATGCACAGGGACATCACAAATCTCATATTCACATACACAGTGATACAGAGAAAATCAAAATCTACTTAGAGTTAGGTAAAATGTTTTAATTAAAACCCATTGAACAAAAGATACCAATGTGTTGAAAATGTCACCCACATACCTCAGTGTGTACTCCTGAAATTTATTTCACATGTTCTCGTTTTATTTTTGTGTAACTAAAACTGCTCTGCCCTTCTCCTATTATGGATGTTAACATCTCCTTAATACTTGCATGCATGCCATAACAGCCCTCAGTGATTTCATCCTATTTCCCATTCTCCTATTGTATCCTTCATTCCTTGCTCTTTCCCTGCAATCTCTCTACCCTCTGGTCATATACTAGACTTCTCACAAGTGAAGATATATCTTTATGAATAAAAGCTTTCACACTTGAATCTCCTTCTCTGAAAATCTCTTTGAGTTCTCAATCTCAACCTCTTGGAAACCTTTCAAATGTCAACTCATTTCTGAACTATTCCTGTGTATCTTCCTTTTAAAGCCTGCATGAATACTCTTCATTTTTGATTCCCACAAACCTTATATGCTACTGAGAAACATAGATATCTCCACTCTTTAGCTATAGTTTTGGACTTGCTGATTTTAACTGTGTGCTGCCTCCCAAAGCAGCAGAAATTTGTTTTCAATGCTTGTATATGTGCATATTAAATCAAATATTTAAATCAAAGTGAAATGCAAGGAAAAAGGTGGTGTCTTTGAGTGTTCCCTAATTCCAAAGGAAACACCCAGTCTTTCACCTTGGAAGATAAATTTAATCTCTGGCTTGTCCTGCATAGTTTCTTTTGTATTAAGGACTTTTTTCTATTCTGAATTTGTGAAGAATTTTTTAATGATAAATGGGTGTTAGTAATCTGAACCTACTGAAATAATCATATGGTGTTTATGCTTTATTTATTATGTACATGTTTAAAATATTTCCTTGTACAATTACAATGGGAAAGTGTTACAGAGATTTAAGAGCGTTCTTTTAGAAAGATAACTTGTGAGTCATGAGCTTCTAGAAACTCTTCATATTATGTTGTAGAAACCTGAATTTTCAAATATGAATTTGCTGGATAAATTTAAGTTATTTGAATTTTTTCTTCAAATAAGGTCAACTATAGCTCAGATTGGGTTTGAACTTGTTATGTAGCAAAAAGTGACCTTAATCATTGATCATAGAATTAGAATTTGTAGAAAGTCAAGATTTATATCAAAAATGTGTAGGGTTTGGTTTGTGGACTGGCGCTAAGGCCACCCTCTTAACGGAAGGGACATGCGGCACTCAAGAAAGCTGCAGGTCATTATGAAGGAGACTGCTTTGGACCTCAGAATATAACTTGGAAGTATGTGCTGTTCTCAGTTCACACACCACCCCTGTTCTAATATGCCTTATAAATATTCATACTATACAGAAGAAAGATTCTATGTCTCTTCTCACACTTGTTTGAAAGTTTCAAATGATTTCCCTCCATACAAAAGGAGAAAAAGTGTAAAATTTGAAAAATTATGGAGACATAATATCTGATTTAAAATGACTTAAATATCTCATATATAAACTAAACACATTTTATCACCTGAGTCATTATTAATTTCAAGATAATTAGTTACTACCATTTTTAAAGCTAAATTGGTATATCTTTAAATTGAATATCCTCAGATAATTTCTCCTTTTTAATTCCTAAGTAATGCATATATAAATGAGTATTTGTATATATCAAACTAGATGTTCATTTAATCAGTTCACTCTTATAAACTTGTCTACCTTTGATTGCAGCAAATGGAAATTATGTACTTCTTCGAATGGGCTTCCAGACAGGTATCAGTGTCTATTAATAGGCAGGTTATCTTGTTAGGCCCCAAGAAAGTTGTATAGTCAGCTAAGGAAAAAGCAGTGATGTTTTGCAGCTTAGAAATATTTTTATCTTATCAGATCATGGCAGTAATAACCCACTTAGCTAAGTCATTGTCAACTTAAGGACCACAAAATATCCCCTGCGAATGCTTTCACTATTCATTCATCAAGAGCTTAAGATAATGAAGTCATCTATCAATGCTGATGCTGGCTGGATGTTTGAGGTTTCTTCTTGTCTTGACCTTGGTGTGTCAGATGCTCGGATAAAGGCTGTGATGGGTCTGGGAGCCCATCCTGACTACTTGCAGGCCTGAGAAGCCCAAAGAACTCCTAGGGAGAGCAGGATATTTATCATTCTGCTTTCAATCATTTTGACTTTCCCTCACAATATGCCACTTCTGTCCCAACACTCAAGCTGAGTTTGTTATTTCTTGTTTATATCCCTTATAGTTTTGTCTAGTGTGGTCCTTAGCATTGTGTGTTACAGAGCTTTGTCCGCCTTTGTCTACCTGGATGATTTCTTCAAAATGTCTTAGGCAGTTTGGGTTCTTTTTATCTAACCTCACAACTGACATAAGGAAAATGGATAAGTTATGAATCAAATTAGGTAATTAAATACTTTTCTCTCTGGCTACTTTTGAAGCTTTGTTTCTATTTTTATTTGTGTGTCTATGGTTGAGGCTGTGTGTGGGAATGTGCACATGAGTGCAATAACTGGGTGTCTAGTCACTATTCTATTGCTGTGAAGAAGCACATAACGTATAAGGCAATACTTATAAGAGAAAGAATTTAATTGAGGACTGGCTTACAGTTTCAGAGTCTTAGTCCAACTTCAGCCATGGTGATGGAGAAGTAGGTAAGAGTCACATTCTGATCTGCAGGCCCAGGGAAAGACTAGACTTGACATGGGATTTGGAAACCTCAAAACCAGTGACATTCTTCCTCCAACAAGGCCACACTCCTAATCCTTCTAATTCCTTCAGATAGTGCCATTCACTGGTGACTAAGAATTCAAATATATGAATCTATGGGGGCCATTCTTATTCAAACCACCATACCAACAAAGCCAACAGAGGGGGTTGAAGTACCTGGAGCTGGAGTTAAATGTGTTTGTGAACCATCACATGTGTAGATGCCAGGAATCAAAACTCAGTTCTCTGAGAGAGCAGTATATACTCTGAACTACTGAGCCATCTCTCTAGCCTCTTTTGTCTGTTTTAATGGCATTAATTTCATATATTGCTAGAAGAATTATGTTTTTCAAATTAAAATAGAAATAAAACTGTGTTATTGAATAACAGCATTGTTGTAGGAGGCCGCTTGTTTGTTGCCAGCTGCCAAGACCAAAAAATAATCACTCGGGAACTATGCTATTTGTAATACTGTTTGGTCAATAGCTTAAGTGTCTTTTTAGCTAGCTCATATCTTAAATTAACCCGTTTCTATTAATCTGTGTAGCACCACATGGCTGTGGCTTACCAGAAAGGTTCTGTCTGGCATCTTTCTCTTGCAGGGCTATATGGCTTCTCCCTGACTCCTCCTACTCTCTCTATATGTATATCTTTAAGCCTGACTGTACTCCATAAGCTATTGGCCGAAAGTAGCTTATTTTTTAATCAACAAAATCAAGACATAGACAGAAGGATTTCCCACACCACAGCATGTATCACAAAGTACCTTTAAAAGGTTGTCACCTCACCATATTTAAATGATATAAACTTGTCTATCTGGACCTTGTCATTTGAGAGCAGAATAATGTCTGGAAAACAGTTTCACTTTTCTGTCAGTTTTCCCAACTGAAAAAAAGAAAATGTTTCGCCTGGATTTGAAGAAAATAAAACTGAGGGAAATTTATTTTTAAATGATTTGTAATCTGCAATGTACTGACAAACTGTTTTTTGATAAAACTTTTGTCTGGCTGCCAAATCTTCTGCTAGGCCTGTTTGTTTCTTTCTGCCTAAAGCACTTTGGAAGCAAAATTCTGTGAAGTCCATTTTGGCAAGAGCCTTCCAAAGGGGCTGGCAAGTCCCACTAAGCACCACCCTCAATAAGTATTGACACTGCTTCCCACTACCGCCTTCCATATGTGTTCACAATGCCCACCCACTACCACGCTCCATATGTGCTTATGATGCCTTCTCCCTACCATGCATCCCTACCAATAATGACAAGTCATCCAGGCCTGTCTTCAGCAAGAGTTTTCTTGACTAGCCCCTCTCCATTTACCTCTGCTGTGATTTTTCCATGCAAAACAGAGAAATGTGTATTCACCTCATATAGTGCACCAATCACAGATGGAAACAATGATTCTGCACAAGTCTGAATTGGTGAAATCCATGAGTTTATTGGGTTACCTTAAGAAGCATCAGTGAGAGATCTCTTACAGGACTATGGCTGCAAGGTTACTTATAAGAGCAGGAGTAAGCTAAGCAGCTGCCTCACTGGGAAAATGTCACCAATGTGAATGAGAGCTCACCCACAACAGTAGGGTCCCTGAAGCTGCTTATATAATTTTCAGGTAGGCATGTGGTTCTCCTATCACCAAATGGTTATCACAGTGGTCTCTTGGCTGGTAGCTTTCTTGCAAATTACTGTAACTTTCTTAGGAGGATGCCTCCACTTTTTTTCATAAGGGAACACTTGCACACACAACCTCTGATAATCCTTCTGAGTGATTTTGTACACACTGATTCCGACTCTGCTTCATGTCTATAATTTCTGAGCATCTCATACTATACTCAGAACTGAGCCCAGTTCTGTACTAAGATATGTTCCCTTTACAGCCATAGCTATAAAGCCTTTATTGAGATTTAACTACTGAGAAGATCCATGCCTGATTTTGCCTCAATAATGAAATAGGAAAAGAGTGTTTCAATGGTGTTGTTCTCCATTGCTGATCTTCTCAGATTAAAGTTTTCTCTTCATTTATTAATTATACTCTTCATAGCTGATTACCCCTCCCTCTCGGAACACTTACTTGTTCTGACCACATCTGTCTCTGTGTTCCTCACTGGATTCTTATGCAGTACCTCTAAATAAAGCCAGCTCTTGAAGGTGGATCTGGGTGCCAACTGCCCATCAACTTCCTGCCTATGCTTGCCCTTGAAAGGATCTCATTTACTTTCATAATTTGAAATTTCTTTTGAATCCAAAGAGTCCTAAAGCTCTACTTCAAACTCCCCTCACCCCCTAAATACAAATTTGTTCATCTATACAGCATTAGTATTTGGCTTATAAAAGGCACTACAAACTTATTATGTCTAAAATTAACTCATGGTCTTTTTCTAACAATTTCTTTTCCTGAAGTATTTTCACACAAAATCAGTGTCAAAACTTTTCTTCCAGGTAAATGTCACAATTTGGAATCCACCATGCCACCTATACTCACATCCAAGTTCAACAAAAGATCCTTCTGATTCTTTTGTCAGAACTGTCATATGTGGCTATCCTAACCTCTCTACTGCCATGTCTTCATCCTTCCTTAGGCCTCTATCATCTCCTGCCTTCATTTTGATTGCAGCATTCTTGTAGCAACTTTTTCATTGTTGTTTTCTTCTGCTGCAATCTTTTCAGGTACTTGTCAACTCACAGACATATTTACATCATAATTAGTAAAATTCAGACTTTTAAAATAATATTCAAGTCCTGATGCTCCCAGGACATGGCCACTGTGATCTCTGATTTCCTCTCTGACTCTATCCCCATGTCTTCTTTTATTTTTATGATACTACTTCTCAAACATACCATTTCTACTGGAGCCTAAGGGCTTGAACTATCTTCCTGCTACTTGAATGTATGTTCAGTAGTAATTTTCTCCCACATACAACCTTCTATCTTGGAGAGAAGTTTATTAAAACATAGAATGCTAGCCTTAAGATTCAAGAAATGAACAACGAAAAAGTGTCAGGAAGGCCCTGAAACTGACCAGATGCATTAGGTCCATCACTACCCAAGCTTGTATGAACATTAAGGACTGTTAAGCCATCAATGATGGTATTAACCTTCTTCATTTTAACGATGTAGTGCTGTTCAGATTTCTGTAATGTGCAATTACCCTTCTCCTGATTTATAATTTTTATGTTTGGAATGGAGTCATAACTGTGCCCATGATTAATAGAGGATAATTGCTCTAATTGCATGAGTTTGGAGCATTTGCTTAAGTTACCTGAAATTGTTCAGCATGGAAGATCTTGTTTATCTGTTTCTGGGTTTTCTATTTTGTCCCATTAATCCATATTAATTTCATTAACATAATTTGAGTGTTGCAACATAAGTCAGAAAATTTTGTAGTTTGAATCTTCCAATTTTTTTGTTCTCTTTCCAGTTCTCTCAGTTACTGTAAACCTTTTGTTTTTTCCTCATTAACATCAAAAATCAGTTTATTATTTCAAATATACTGACATATATACATATGGAATTTCAACTGGAACTACACTAGATCATATACTAAATTAAAAGAATGTAGCATTTATTGATCTATTTGTTTATATCTATTTATTTATTTTTCTGGTGCTAGGAATCAAACTGCAGTCATTATGGCTGATACTAAGCAAATCTCCTATTTCCATAGGCTCACCTGATGCCATGGGGCTCAGATAGATGAAAGACACCAATGGAGCTAACAATGTGCTCAGGGCCTGGCAATCCCGAAACATCCACAGGCTTACCCAGTGCTTTATGGCACTGGGGTGGGTGGGTACCATTATGGTGAACAAGTACATGGTGGAGAAATGGGAGAGAGAGATATAATGGTTTGTGTGCTGTGGTAAGAGTCAGAACTGAAGAAGTGAGGGTGATGAGGAGTGGGTTGATGTTGGCAGCCTGCTTGCCACTCAGGATCAGGGTGGTATCCAGCCTAGGCTACTGCCTAGGGCCAGGTCTGGGTCCAAGTTTCTGCAGCAGCCAGGGTCTGTGTTGATGTAGATGGCTTCAGTAACTATTGAAGTCAATGTGAATGACTGGGGTGTGGTCAGATATTTGAGTTCACGTTGGTGTTTAAGGGCCATGGTGCTGCTGGGGGCATGCTAATCTAGAGGGCCCGTGCTGCCACTCAGGATGGCATCTGAGCCCTGGCTATAGCATAGTACCATGTCTGAGTCCATGGCCCTAACCCCGCCAGGGTCTGGGTTGATATCTGTGACTCCTGATACCACCAAAGGCCATGCACATATCCAGGGTCTGGGTTAGCATCTGAGACCATGTTTCTGTCTGAGGGCCATGCTGCTGCAGCTGTCAGGCAGATCTGAAGGGTCTACATTTCCACCTGGGGCCACGGTGACATCCAAGCCCAGGCTGCTACCAGATACCATGTCCGGGTGCATGGTCTTACCACAGCTGGGTTCTTTGTTGGTGTCCATGGTCTATGGTACCATCAAAGGTCACAAAGATTCCTAGGGTCTGGGACACAACCTGTGGTCATGTTGGTGTCTGAAGGTCATGCTGCTATGACTTTCTGCATGGCCTGAACTTCTACACAGGGCCTTGGTTTGATTTGGGCCTGGGCTGTTGCCATGGCCATATCTGGGTTCAGAGGCCAGCAACTGCCAGGGTCCGACTCGATATCCACAGCTCCTATTGCCACAAGGTGGGGGACTAAAAGGATGCCCAGGATTTTCACAGTAATCTGAGAGCATGTTGGTATCTGAGGGCCTTGCTGCTGATAGTGCTATACTGTTCTGGGTGACCTGTGCTGCCATCAGGGACATGGTGATGTCTGGGCCAGAGCTGCTGCCAAACGCATGCCTGGGTCCATGTTCTTGCTACAGTTGAGGTCTGTGATGATGTCCATGGTCCAAGTTACCACAGGGGGTAATAGGAACCATGCATGTTTAACTCCAAGGACTGTGCTAAGCCTGCCCTGCTCTTCAATTGTCTTGGAATAGCTGCAGTAGGAAAGCTGGCCCATACAGTCTGGAAAGATGACCTTACTACTGTATGGGAGAGCTGGCCCCCATGACATGGACCTAGGAGAGCTGGCTCTGCCCCTTACCTAAGGGGACAGTCCTAATGGTTGGTACCAAACAGCTAAGCTCTCATCCAGACCCACATCTTGGGTCTTGGGTCGGCCCACACTAACATCTACCCCATTTATCGCCTGCTGGAGAGCAAGGAGGGGTTAGTCCTATGGAATGATAACTCCAGGATCTCCATGACTTGGGCAGCAGCAGGATATCCAAAGGGAGTTTCAGAGAATGTTCAGTGATGATGGTGTTCCAGAGGCCTTGAAACAGACCAGTGACTCGTTGCAATGAACATTTCGAGTGTGGGTCTAATTGGACAAAAGGGTATGCTGCCCAACACCACAGCTCCAGATGCCACTAGAGGGAATGAAAAGGTATTGGAAAGACGAAGAAATTAGGTGGGTTTTTTGTTTTGTTTGTAATTAATTTTAGAAGGTGTGATGCAGGGGTGAGGAGCAAACTTTGGGGACTAGGAGGTGAGCGGGACTGGGGAGCATGCTGTGAATTTCCCAAAGAATCGATAAAGAATTATGTTTAAGAAGAAAGCATATTTAACAAATGGTGCTGTCATAACTGGATATCAACATGTAGAAGAATGAAAATAGATTCATGTCTATCACCGTGCTCAAAACTCAAGTCCAAATGCATCAAAGACCTCAACATAATGCCAGCCACACTGAATCTCAAGAAGAGAAAATTGGAATTGCACTTGAATGCATTGGCACAGGAGACCACTTCCTAAATAGAACCCCAGTAGCACAGACACTGAGAGCAACAATTAATAAATGGGACCACCAGAAACTGAAAAGCTTCTGTAAAGCAAAGACACGGTCAACAAGACAAAATGGCAGCCAATGGAATGGGAAAAGATCTTTACCAACCCCACATCAGACAGAGGTGTGATCTCCAAAATATACAAAGAACTCAAGAAATTGGTCATCAAAAGAATAAATAATACAATAAAAAATGTGATAAAGACCTAAACAGAGAACTCTCAAGAGAGGAATCTAAAATGGCTGAAAGACACTTAAGGAAATGCTCAACATCCTTAATCATTAGAGAAATGCAAATCAAAACAGCTCTGAGACTCCATCTTACACCTGTAAGAATGGTCAAGATAAAAACACTGATGACAACTTATGCTGCAGAGGATGTGGGGTAAAGAGAACACTCCAGCATTGGGTATCTGTATGGCAGCTTCTCGGAAAATTAGGAAACAGCCTTTCTCAAGGCCAAGCAATACCACTTTGGGGTATATATCGAAAGGATACTCAATCATGCCACAAGGACATGTGTTCAACTATGTTCACAGCAGCACTATTTGTCATAGCCAGAACCTGGAAACAACCTAAATGCCCCTTCACCAAAGAATGGATGAGAAAAATGTGGTACATTTACACAATGGAGTACTGCACAGCAGAAAAATATAATGACATCTTGAATTTTGCAGGCAAATGGATGGAGCTAGAAAACATCATTTTGAATGAGGTAACCCAGAAAGACAATTTTCACATGTACTCACTCATAAGTGGTTTTTAAAATAAAGCAAAGAAAATCAGCTCAGAAATCATAATCATAGAGAACCTAGACAACAATGAGGACCCTAAGAGAGACATACATGGATCTAATGTACATGGGAAGTATAAAAAGACAAGATCTCCTGAGTAAATTGGGAGCATAGGGACCTTGGAAGAGGGTTGAAGTAGAGGGGAGAGGTAGAGAGGGGAGCAGAGAAAAATGTATAGCTCAAAAAAATTAATAAAAAAGAGGAAAAATCTACTGCTGTGCAATGCACAGGAAGTGTCTCACTCTGTAGCTCATGCCAGCCTCAAATTTCTCAAACTTTTGATCCTTCAGCTTCATTTTCAAGTGCTAGAGGTATAACTACCTAGGAATGGACCTCTTCACAACACTGAGTATTAAGTATAAATACATGTATAATGGAATATGGCTCCACGTATTTAGATTTCAAATTCATCAGTTATTGACAACATTATGAACACGGTTTTTACTTATATTTTGAGATTGATATATAATTTTTAGAAGCAATTGTCTCACTGTAAATTTTGCTTATAAATATGGATTAAAAGGAGGCCTCTATTTTTTTCATTGAACTATCAGAATTACTTATCTTTACATTTTACAAACAATAATTTAAATATTCAAATATTTGTTCAGTGTCTGGTCTTCAAGATAGAATGTAGCCATGAGTATGTATCATTACAGTTCTGGGAACACTAGAATAGGAGTGGAGGGACTGGAAATCCCAGGGAGAGGGCAATGCACATGCTGTTGTTTTGGTTCAGTCACTCAAAGCCACATTTGACCTAATTACTTCCCAGTTCACACATGATTTCTGAGAAAGACTTTTGAAAACTTTAACCCCTGTAAACAATACATTCAACCATAAAGCTCCAAATAATTTTGGTGTCTGTTACTCTTGCTTCTTCTTATGGGAATAAATTTTAGGAAACACTTAATGCTGTATATGAAACTAAAGGCAACGCCCTGTCTACCTCCCTCTGCTATATATGACTGCCAAAATTATCTTCTTAATTTTTACCAGATATAATAATGTGCTTGGATCCAGACTAAAAATACACATTTATAAGCAGTTAGTGTGAGGAACAGCTGGCGTGCCCTTAAAATAGTATATTATATGCATTGCTCCTCATAAATATTTTAAAACTCCCATTAAATGGGAAAAAAGAAAACTTTAGCCAACAAATCTATTTTAAAGTCACAGCATTTCTGTAGCAGCATATTTCATGGATATTGAAATTCTGGAGAACAAATAGGGAGTTACAAATGGGATCTAATAGTAAGCATCACTACTAATGGAAGTCTGTTTTTCATGCTGAAGCCATAAAGATCAGCCATGATCTATACATAATATTGCCTCAAACTCGAATAAATCCTCTGCCCTCATCAGCACCTAAAGGAAGTTTTGGGGCCATGGTGGAAAGACCTATCCTTCACCTAGTCTTAATAATATCTCGGGTATAGATCTGTATGCCTATGATATGCCTAATGTACATCTCTATGCGTGGCTGCAAGTAGAATCTATTGCCAGAGGGTTTGCAAATTTAATAACAATTTTTCTCCTCACTCCAGGAGAATTGCAATGGCCAGAAGAATCGTCAGATACAAACAGAAGATTAGTGATAGCTGGTAGTTTTCACCTCTTTCCACGGAGGAGATGGTCCACAGAATCTGCAGGTTTTGAAGTGTGTCCTAATGTTTACCTTGATTTATTTGACTTTGAGTCAATACTGAGCTCCATAACTCAATTGACAGGCATTCCTCTTCAGCAGAGAAACTCCAGAAAGAACTTCAAATAGATCTTCCACTTTTTGTCAGACAGGCAAAATTTTATCTCAGGCAATTGACATTAGAAACATTATGCTTTACAAATAAATAATTTGAATTCAACAGTACAATATCTCATTAATACAGGGAAGATAAGAGCTTGGTATTAGTACACAGAAAGTAATTAATCCCTGTTCTCCTGTATGCTATATACCTAGATTTATCATAAAAGAATACTAGGAAGGCCACCTATTCACCATGAAGAACTACTCAGATCATGTGGTACAGCAGTGCTGCATCCCTCCCCATATGATTAATCCTGGCAATACAAAACAGATGAGGTGAAAAAAGTAAATTCAGATGAACTGAGAACACATTCTTAAATTTTTGTAACTTTTCTTTTATTGTGTTGACGTTAACAGACATCACAGACTGGGCCTTTACTACATTCACAGTGCCAGTTCACCTCTGAACACCAACTTACTCATTGTTAATGATGATATAATTGAGGTCTGAGAAACCTTCTTCCTTTTATGACTGATAACACATATCAAAAGAAGTTAGGACACTTTGGGAACACCTTACTTCATATATATTTTGGTTTCAGGACAGAAAGAAAGCTCAAACAGAAACAGTCCTGTTTTTAAAGCATAACTTCCATTAGTTATGGGACTAGAGAGATGCCTCTAAGTACTGCTCATCCAGATGCCCTGAGTTCAGTTCCTAGAAACCATATTGGGTGACACACAGCTGCCTGTAACTCCACATCTGGATAATTTGACACATTCTACTAGCTTATGTGGACTCCTCCATACTTGTGGTGCATACACATAGACACATAAGCATATTCACCAGTAAAAGTAAAAACAAATCTTAAGGGGCTAGAGAGATGGCTCAGTGGTTAAGAGCACATGATGGTCTCCCAGAGAAACCAGATTCTATTCCCAGTACCCACATTGTAGCTCATAGTCACTTGTTTATTTAAACATAAATCACCCTTCTAGTTGATATTAGTTTGAGTTACCTGAGGCCTGACGTCCTCTTCTGTCCTCCACAGGCACTTCATGCACATGAAACCTAGATACAGTTAGAACAACACCCATACATATAAAATAATAAAACAAATTTAATTTACATCTTAAAATGTCCTTGTTTATTGAAATCAACCTTGTGCTTGTCATTGTTGTGGGTGAGAAGAAAATATTCATCAAGTTGGAAACCTTTATTTATAGAGGCTAAAACGCAAAAGAAAACTTGGAGGTAGTATATCATACTGATACAAATTATGAATGATTATGAAATTTAGAGCTTCAATGTATGTAAAACACTGTATCCAGGGGTGATATTACAGCAAACACTGTAAAGGATTCTGTAGTTTTAGCTAGATAAAGAACTCATAGGAAGTCCCAACAATCCTAAGTATAATCAACAGAGACAGCGATATAAAAAGCAAAGACATCAATATGACAGTGTATTTGTGGCAATTGAAGACTTGTATGCTGGCTACAAATAGGAATACAAATAGGAATGTGGCAAAGAAAGTAAGCAGATGTTCTATTGAATTAGGCATCAGTTTTCAGAATAATATGGCTTGTGGGAAAGAACATCTGAAGAGAACATGCTGCTATTTCATTTCAGGAAGAAAGCTCTTTGGTTGGTTTAGGCTCAAGACTTGTGAATTTTTTTACTTGTAAATGTTGCAGCAACTAACTCAAACTCAGACAATGTAGGTAGTAAAGCCTTTTGTATGTCTTGCTATTTGTCAAAAGCCTGTGTCTTGATATGCGCACATCCAGGCCCACACTGTTCAGAACATCATCAACTACTGTGTCTACAGTGTCTTGGCTATAAAGTGTCTTTAGGATATCATGCTGCAGCTTTACCCACTAATGTGTTGAGTAAGAACATGTACATCATGTAAGACTAATTGTTGACAGGCCCTGGCCAGTTTATCATCACCATATCCTAACAGTAGGAAAATTGAGTGCTCTTTTGAGTAATGCAAAAAATGCAGATCAAGTCTCTAGATGTACTTATTACAGCAGAAGTATACACGTAGAAGTCATAACCATGGGAACTGTGTGCGTGTGTATTTCTCATTGTCTTTAGAGTACCCTAACTTGACTTATTCATGTATAGCTGTACTATTCCTGTGTCACTACTCTTCTAGCTGATAGTATTTTAAATATAATATTGGAAAGTTTACTAATCAATATTCTTTAAAACCAATCATCACAGCATAGCAATGCAAAAGACTACAGTTCTCTAGTTTGTTCCATGGTTAATTTGTCTAACTGTACAATAAATTGATTGCTTTCTTCTATAATTTTTGTCAAATCTTAAATAACATCACATGTATGTGGAACATAGATACTTTTAGCTATACTGTAAGTCTGGCCATGCTTTCTAGTGCCGTTGTTTTGCTGCTATAAATCTATAAAGATAAGCAATTGTCAAAAATTCAGCTTTTCTTCCTGTGGTATTGGTGTAGTATCTGGGAGAAACATGAAAATGGTTCATTAACATCTTTGGGCCCTAGTGGTCTATCTGTGTTGTTGATTCTCACAGCAGTCTTGATGCATATGTATCTGGGCACCTGGGATGTTGAAGTCAATTACAGGGAGATAAAAGACAACACACAGAGAGACAAAGAGGATGTACTTGAATATGAGATGTTGAAGGAGGAAAGGGTGAATTTTGTTAGTGATCTAGGGTTACTGAAACTGTAATACTGCTTATTTAATGCTATCAGTAAGCAAAATAAAAGATATGGATAAACCCCTCTACAACAGTTTAAACAAGTTGACAAACATTCCATAATTAGAAACAGTGCATATTTTGTACTTAGTAGGGCAGTTGCTTGACTCTGATTCTACGGTTTGTATACCTGTATCCACAGGTGCTATTTGTGAGAGTTTATCTTAGTTGTATCTGTAATCAACCAAGAGGCAAACCAGAGGTACCTGTGAAGAATTTTCTTGATCAGGTTAGTTGAAAAGGAGAAAACCACCTTGAATGGGGTGGTAACTTCCATTGGCAGCTCAAAGAAAAGGAGGTCTGGGGGAAAAGCTTTGGTTTTTGCGTGTCTGTCTTGGTGTCTTGCTGGTAAGCTTGCCTACCCCATACTCCAGTTCATCTACACCGTCCCTGTTATTGCTGCTGCCCCGTCTGCTGCCATCCTTCACTCCCATCAGAGCCCAGGTTCTTCAGGTCTCCAACATGGACTGGTATCCGTGGCTCTCCAGTAACCCTCCAGATCAGCAGCAGTCGACACAGAGTGAGGAGGTGCTCAGGCTATGGACTAGCCCTACTGTGTTCTCAGTCTCTCATCCATGGAAACAGCCATGCTTCGACTACCCAGACCATGCCATGCAAACCAATGCAGTCCATCCCCTTTTTTGATCTATGTGAGAACCCTAACTAACACAGTATCTTAACAGTGTATTTTAATGATACTTAACAGTTGTATTTTAATGATTCTCTACTCAAAGAAACAGGTATTGGCTAGATCTGATCCAGCCACAATTTTTCCACTCTTGCTTCCCCTCCTCTGCTTTAATACTTTTTAAAAAATATTTTTTCATAAAATATATTCTGATTACAGTTTCTCCTCTCCATCTCCTCCCAGATCCTCTGCACTTCCCCAGTCAGCTAAATCCATACTCTTTTTTCTTTCTCATCAGAATACAAACAAGCATATAAAACTAGTACTACTAATAATAATAAATAGTAATAATAATAAAACTAGGATAAGACAAAACAAATAGAAAAATGAGCTGAAGGAAAAGCACAAGAAATATATGCAGATGCTAAAAACACACATTCAGTTGCACACATAGAAAACCAATAAAAATAAAATTGAAAACCATAATATATATATATATATATAGGTTCTACATGAGTTTAATCTCCATTTTATAAATAAAATTATATTGGAACATATCCAAATTCATTTGCTTACAAATCATTTGTTGGTGCTTTCACATAATAAGAGAACAAATAGATTATAATAGAAATGATATGGTATTTTATCACTAAATACTAAAGTATTTGCTAAAGAGTTGTTTCTAGAAAAAGTCCATGGCTTCTGAGGTCAATCTGGTTCTACTAGCAACCCTCATGAAGCTGTGGCCAAGTTACTTTTCCTTTCTATGCCCCTATTTGCTTAAAATTGATGTGCACACAACATTCTGAGCTAAGCATAACAGGTAGGCACTCTAGTCTTAACTACTGCAATAACTTATCCTTAGGGAGAACTCTGTCATCATGGAAAACTTTATATGGCCTGGCAGGAACAGAAATGTGAATACATTACCTAGCAGTTGTTTACTTAGTCTATATCAGAGAGCGTACAAAATGCCTTATATGCATCTTTTTAATTCTGATGATAGCCTTATGAAATATTAATTGCTGCAATAGAACAACAGCACCCATGCACCTTCACAATTACAGAAAACATCTCAAGCAATAACAATATGCTCAAAAGTTAGATATCTTCACACTGTGTTTTCAAGCCATTGGAGAAGGGACAAAGATCTGTCTGCCACTGTGCTGAGAGGGATCGTTTGCTCACCCTTTCCCTGTAAGGGGGAATTAAACTTATCTTTATGTAAACTTTAGTTGAAAAAGTTTTCTGAAATGTTCATCATCTGTAATATTATTTAAAACTGAATCAATGTTTTCCACCAACTCTAGATATCTGTGATAGTACCAAGTGGCCTTGCAGTTCTCTTCGGCAGACAGTTATCCGAGAATGTGTGTGAACTTTGAGTATAGTGAGTAATGTATTCAAATAGTGAGACATTCAGAGAGAAAGAGAGGAAAAAAGTAGCTTATTACAAACATGTGCAGTTGTTTTGTGTCCCGACCACCCAGTCTCAATTAATCACACAAAAGCTTACATTAATCACAGGGCACTCAGCCTGTAGCTCAGGCTTATTTCTAACTAGCTCTTATAACTTAAATTAACCCATTTCTGTTAATCTACATTTTGCCATGTGGCTTCATGTCTTTACCTGTTCTGGAGAACACCAGCACATCTTGCTTCCCCTGTAGCTGACTCGTGTCTCTCTCTTGACTTCACCCTTCTTTCTCCCTGTATCTTCATCTGGATTTCCTTCTTGGCCTTATTCTGTCTTGCTAGCCTGCTATAAGTAATTTTTTATTTTTAATAATTTTATTATTAACCAATGAGAGAAATACGTACTTACGCGTAAGAATGATTATCTCACAGCAGCTTATGATAGACATCTATTTAAAAATGTCAACATTTCAAAATATTAAAGTTTTGACAATTTACTGATTTTTTGAATTTTATACAAGATTATCAGTACTAGTATTTTAAGTTATGTATTATGCTTTAAAATTATTTATGTATATTTCCTTCCAAGAAACACACAACTGTGGAAATTCAAGAAATTCAAGTTTTCAAACTGTAAGGTGCACCCATTCATCATGGTGCAGAATTGATAGTAGGATGAGGCTGTATGAAGGAAGCAGCATTTTTACTCCACATTACTCCACATACACATCTAAAGAGCACCAATAAGACATGAATTAGGGAGGGAGCTATGTTGGGGAGCCCACGGAAATTGAAGGGAGGCAGTGGGAATGGATTTGATCAGGATATATTGTAGACATCTATGAAATTTTCAAAGAATAAAGAAAAAATAATTTAAAAACTGAATGAATAACAACTGGGAATATAGCTCAGTGGTAGTGTTTTTCTGCCGTGCACAAAGTCCTGTGTTCCAACACAGGCACCACAAAAAACAATCCAAATAAACAAGATTAAAAACTAGAAACTAATAAACAGCAAATCTATGTCAGTATTTTATGTCACTCTGAGTCCATAAATTAGGGAAGAGGTAGAGGGAACATAGGTACAGATAGGACAGCCATTAATGACTAAAGAACCAATAGACTGTTCTGATCACACCTTCATTTGGATGCAAAATCAGAGACTTTCCCCATTTCTCTCCCAGAGGTGTTGTTCCAAGTGGTGTTAAAATGATATATTCATTCCAGAAATTTTGTCTGTCTACCCCTCTGACCATAATAGGTGAAAGTTCACTGAAATTTCTATAGAAATAATATTCTGCCCACATTTTCTACGTGTCGTACAATTCTAAGTAACATATGTGGGCAGTGAAATAGGGTCATAGATTTCAAATCTGATGGAAAAATGATCGAGAATTAATAAGTTATGAGCATGGCTTACCTCATCAACGATGTGTCAGCTGAAAGGGCACGAACATGGCTAGTAACTGCAGCATCATCTATAAATTATCACGCAAAAGTTTCCAACTTGATTATAGATGATGGAGTTTGTAATTCCTTATTTTTCCTTATTTGATGTTTAATAAAAACAAATCAATCATGATATCCCCACATTTGGGTAAACCAAAATAACTTAGTATGAAAGCGTTAATTTTTAAGGTTAGTAAGAATGTTGCAAATTTTTGTTAGAATATTATTACTCATTTTTACATTATATGAGAAAAATCATCTGTGTGGAAAAATTGAATTTTACTCTGAATAACAAGTTAAACAGCTGAGTTAGTATACTATGAAACAAGGTTATCCTTATATTTAAAGTGGTAAATTGGTATGCAATGGATCCAATATTCACCTACATTAATAAACTAAATTATTTATAAATAGACTAAAGCATTTAGGGATGCCTAATGTAAGCAGTCAAGCAATCTGGAAATAAGATTGGAGTTGGAAAAATCAGAATAGAATGACTTCACAAAAGAAATGTAAGTAAAAATTTTCTAGGTTACTGGCTTCTAAATTCCACTGTGATGACCAAGTAGGAACATATGTGCATGGAAAATCTAGAAAGCCCTCAGCCCCTGCCTTGGCATTTACAATTGCACACACCTGTCACCCACAGCAGAACTGCCTCGAACAAGACTGTATTATTTTAACTATTCTCATGAATCAAGACAAACATTGCTGAATGTGGTCTTTCTCAGTCTCCAACCAAGTTTTTTTCAGCCTGCTTTGCTCTGTAGTAACATATAAACCCAGGCTCTTGGGGGAAAACTGAAAAAAAAATTACTAAAAGTTTTATTCACAATTGGAGTGTTTTATATTGTAGAACAACACACAAGCCATTACATTTTATTAAAACCCTTTAAAAATTACTAATGGATATGTGTGTCAGTGTGGTGCAATATAATTTTTGAAATATGCAATAAATCTAATGTTTATATTATATATTATGTAAAATTAAATCAATGTTTTATATACATGGTTTATATTGAAAATACATAAACAGTATGTATAAGCAATATAAAGTCAACCATACTATTTATTTTAAATAATTATACATAAGTGCATTCATATACATGATTTATATAGCAATACACATATTGAACATAATTTTTTATAAAATGAAAGAACAATAATTCTATTTACTGGATTACCCTTGTAAAAAGATAGCTGGGGTGAAATGTGAGCATGCTCATTTATTCTGTCATAAGCAGTGATGCTAGTCAAGTTTAATGTTTCTACTGAGACTTGTGCTAGAGTAATAGGATTTTCATCCCAAAGTGATACCTGGAATAGATGAAGAACAGAACACTCAGCCAACAGCTAAGCTAATGAGAAGTTTCAGTGCCCTGCTAGGACTCTCAGAGGGTCTGTTTCTGCTACCAACCACACACAGAGTACATTGAATTTATGCCCCAAATGAGAAGGAGCCTTAAGGGAAAGAAATAACTATCTTTCAACTGGTGTGCTATTTGAGGGGAATAAAATCCAATCTTATTCTGGAAAAATGAGGAGTTGGATATATTAGTTACTATTCTGTTACTGTGATCAATTGTTGTGACCAAAGGCTGCTTGTAAAAAAAAGAACTCATTCTCCTTATGGTTTCAGAAGGAGACTCCATAGTGGTGGAAGAGAAATTGCATCAGGGCACTGGAGCGGGTTGCTGAGAGACAACATTTTCAACCACAAAATCCAAGGAGAGAGTGAACTGGAAACTGGGTGAGGCTATGGGCTGTCAAAACACACCCCAGTGATGTACTTCCTCCAGAAAGGCTCTACCCTACCCAAACAGCAGCATCAACTGAGGACCAGGTATTCAAATTCCTGAGCCTAGGAGACACAGCTCTTGTTCATGCCACCTACATAATCTTAGTTTCTTTTTTTGATGCTGTGATGAAACATCCTGAAAAAAGCATGTCAATGGAGAAGGCATTTATTTTGGCTCACATTTCAAAAGTGTGCTTCATTATAGTGAGGAAGTCGTCCAGCAGGTGCATGCTGGTGCTTGCCGTGATTTCTCCATTTTACAGAGTCCAATATCCTGGCCCATGGAAAGTGCTGTACATGATGAAGACAGACCTTCACACAATAATTAAACCAAGATACCCTCTCAGAGGCATGCTTGGAGGCTACATAACCCCTAAAGGCAGGTATGTAGCTGTCTTCTAATTTCTGTGGGATCTTGTCACATTGGCAACCAACACTAGGCATCACACTAAGAGCAAGAGAGGAGTGATTGCATGATCAAGACTTTGGTGAGATGTGACTAATGCCTTTATCATCACTCACTCATGGCCATAGGTGTAAATAACACTCGTAACTTAAACATTTAATATTTTATACAAATCTTATATTGTATCTGGATACAATTCACGTTTTTCAATCACTCCAAATTATTTATTTTTAATCGAAACAGGTATTTTTCATACTGCATATTCTGAGTATGGTATCTCCTCTCTGCAAGTCCTCCTAGATCATCCCACTTCCTCACCCACCGGAATTTATGCTCTATCTTTCTTTCCTTCATTAGAATACCAACAGGCATCTAAAATAATAAATAAATAAAAAAAATCAGAATTAGGTCAACACAAAAGAAAAACAGAAAAACATTCAAAGAAGCAAAAGAAACACATGCTGAAACAGACACACAAATTTACACGTAGAGAAAGCTCATAAAAGCACAAAAGTGAAATGATGACATATGCAAAAGACCTGTGAAAAGGACCATTCTGAAAAAGCATTATGAGACAAAGAACACCCGACATACCTTTAAGTTTATTTTGTGTTGACCGTCCACTCTTGAACATGGGGCTGCCCTTGAGGGTAGTTTTTATCTCCAGTAATTTACATATTTTTAGTATATGGCACATTCTATATTTTGCTCTATCTAAAAGAAAAGCCCCTTCCATGGCCAGTGTCAGATGCAGCATATAGGACACTAAACAGTTAATGCAATGTGAATATTTACAAGCAGCATTTATCTGATAAGGAATGAGACTTAGAAATCCACACGACTTATACAGAACACACCTCTCCTATTGCTAGATAGCAAACAACATGAACTTTGAAATCCCTAACAAAAACATAACATCTTCTACATTCTTACTCTCCTATCAGATTGAGACATTAGCAAATCTTTGTGTTTCTATTTATGAATATCAATTAAATCAGCTTTCATTATTCCATAGCATAGTGTGATGTTTCTTGTATATTATATGAATTACTATGTATCTTCTCCAACAGGACCCATTAATCCCATTCCCCTAGGATTAAGCATGATATCTCATTGAATCATGCCTCAGCACCAATTCAAAACTATTTAGGGGGCTGGAGAGATGGCTTGGTGATTAAGGGTGCTTGCTGCTTTCCAAAGGACCTGGGTTCAGTTCCTGGTACCCACATTGGGTGGTTCAAGCTCTGGGAGATCTGGCTCCCTCTCTAGGCCTCCATGGGACCAGCACTCACTATACACATATCCTCTATACACATATGTACAAGTAAAATAAAAATCTTGAAAGCTCAATTTAGCATCTAAAATAGTCCCCTTCTCATTAAAAATTCCTATCCATTTTATACGGATAGTCCTGTCTATGAATGTTGCCTCAAATTCTCTTTCTTCTGCAGGAACTGTGCATGTTCTATAATGTTGCTAAATTATGGACTCTATTATATCAATAACCATGATTTCTTTGTGTTTTTTCTTTTTGTTTGTTGCCATTGTTTCCTTTATATGTTTTTGTTTATTTGTTTTGTTTTGTGTTCATTTTGGTCATCATCTATTTCTACATTTTTGAAAAGATGAATGGATGAACTTTTATCTGATCTTCTCCAAAAAGATTGCTTAATGGAAACAAGAAGATCTTAAGGAAATTTTACCATGGCCTATTATAGCTTGCATTCCTGTTTTATGATTACAGTAGGGAATGATGATTAAGTATGTTCATTAAAAATATTAAGAGCAAAAGGGTCAAGCCTAAAAGTAATCAGAATTTACAATGGCATTTTAATTTTGTGCAACATTTTTTAGAATGAGCTATTCACAGAAAGGTTCTTAGGCTGTAACAGAGTTTTTATATTTGAACAGAAAGAATCCCGAGGATTGAAACAGTGATTCTTAACCATTTTTAATGAAATGAAACTCCAGGCATTAGAGCTTTCTAAGACCTACCCGAATGATTGTCTGCAATGATGTGTCAGTATTTGATAACCACTGAGTTCGAGATATGCACTAAAACAAAATAGCAACAGTGTGTGTTAAGTTTAAGAAATCACTTTCCTCTCTTAATTTGTGTGATTCTACACATTCTTAATGATTGTAGCTAAGATCTTACTTAGTCTTCAGAATAATAATCTAAATCTAATCTTTGTAGAGGTATAAATTATTCTCCATAGAATTAAGGCAATTTTTATCAGCAATGAGTATGAATATCAGGAGCACAGCTGGTCCCTCTCTGTGTCTCACCTATCTGTGTCTTATTCTGTCTCTCGGACTCTCTGACTCTCTCTGTCTGTCTCTTTGTTTCTGTCTCTCTGTTTCTTTCTATCTTTCTGCGTCTCTGCATCTTGGTCTTTCTATGTGTCACTGTCTCTTTCTAGATCTCTGTCTTTCTGACTATCTCTGTCTGTCTCTGTGTTTCTGTTTCTGTGTGTCTATCTCTGTTTCTCTATGTGTCTCTATATCTCTCTGTGTGTCTATGTCTCTGTCTGTCTCTCTGTATCTCCCCACTCCACCCTATTCCATTTTGCAAGCTGGAGAAGGTAGGGCATGCTCTGTTTTCTTCAAGGGTTAGGTATGTTAACTGAAGGATACAAGCTTTCTTTATAAAACCCTATAATATGCAGTCAGTGACAGATAAAGTGTGATTCCTCATCCCGTCAGCTTCTGTGTTAACACATATAAATGTAATTTCCCCAGACTGCTCGCTTCCTGCCTGGTCTACCACCTCATGCAGAGGTGACCTAATGATGACCTCAAAGATTAATGGCCTCTCATCTTTTGTCAGCTCTTTCCTCCTGATTTTGTAAAAGAAGTTCATTCTCAAGACTCTCTTTGACATACTTAATACTTATATAGCTTTGAAACTGGCCTCTAGTTTGAAACGAACCTTCTGGGCAAGGGGTGGGAATAGAGACTTCAGCTGGAAAGTGTTTCATACTGCCTAATTTCTCTCTCTGAATATTATCATGTACCTGGCATCATATAAAAGATATACAATGGCAAATAGCACAATGTTTGTATTCAGAAATTACTGGCTTCAAACCACTGTTGAATTATATAATAAAGATAAACGAACCTTCTGGGCAAGGGGTGGGAATAGAGACTTCAGCTGGAAAGTGTTTCATACTGCCTAATTTCTCTCTCTGAATATTATCATGTACCTGGCATCATATAAAAGATATACAATGGCAAATAGCACAATGTTTGTATTCAGAAATTACTGGCTTCAAACCACTGTTGAATTATATAATAAAGATAAAATGTTTGCTCTAAACCTTACCTGTCCTAGGAAAACTCTCTACTTGTTCATTCAATATGTTCAATCAATTAAAATGGTAATCTCATAATTTTATACAACCTTTAAAAATTCTGGAAGGGCTGGCTCTCTGAAGGCCTACAGTGACATAAAAAACATAGAAAGCATTAGTCTGGATATCAATAACATGAGGATCATGTGGGAAGACATCTACTCATTAGGAAGGAATAATAGCACACAGTCCATTTTCCTTACAGGAGGCAATTTCTTACTCAAATACACAATTATTTTCATCTATATCCTAAGGGAATATTAAAACACTGGAAAAAGAAGAAAAGCAAATTGAATGGCTACCATCCAGATTCAATCACAATTTCCATAAATTACCTTCTGTGGTTTTATTTCTTCTCTTCTATCTGGTATCCCCTCCATGTGGTGGGGTCAGGGTGACTTATAACTGAATCATGACCCTTTTCTCTGAAAAGGAAAACAATAACTTCATGTCTTTATCACCCTTGAGTGCCAAGTCTCTACTCTGTAATCATGAGCACTACTTGCTCTGCTACAAGATGGCAGTGAGCTTCCAACTTCCAACTCCTCCTAACTTCTGCAGAGCTCCCAACTCCAGTACTCCTCAGCCATAAATAAGATTTTGAAATGCCCTCAGGTGTGCATCCAGTGTGCTTTAAGAACACGCAAAGCTCTGCAACAGTGTGACCTTAACCAGAGCAAGTATGCACCCAAAGTACCTGTGTTTGTTCTATCTCAGGTTAAACATGCCTGATGTCTAAAAGCTGTCCCATTGTTTGAGAAAAAGACTCACAGCTTGAAGACCTTTGCTCCTGTGCCTTTAAGCCACTGTTCTGGATTATTCCATCATAGCATGGAAAGTGCCATGATGCTGCTAGGAAATGCAAAGCCCAGGCTGACAATTTCCAAGCCAAGGAGCAACTACAACCTCTTGCCATATGTGTGGCCTTTCATTTCATATTTAGGTTATCTGTCAACAAGAGACTTGACATCAACCTCTAGCAAAGACACAGCTTCAAAGAATCCTATGCTACAGTTGTGTAGTGGGCAGGGCAAGCACTCTTTACAAGTGAGTTGTTTGTACTGGCCTCAGGCTCAAAGCATCAAATCTTTTCCACAATATCACAACTCCTTTACCCATAGAAAGTAAGAAATCTCAAATTCTGACTCTTCCATTTACACTTTATCAGTCTCAGACAAGTTATTTATCTACATTGATTATTTTTTCAAGTGTGGCTTGAAAATGAAATACAATCTCAAACAAGTATTAGAAAGAAACAATTATATGTACATTGTAAATCTCTTGCTCCTTGCATAACCATATATTTTAAAAATCCTATTTATTAAATGTTTACTCTAAGTAAGAGATATTACTTAGAAATTTGCATGTTACCACATAAATTATACAAGTATTTTAAAAGACATGCAAAACTTTACTTTTAATTTGCACAAATATAGTTAACCATGGGGTAGAACAGCTTGCTGGTCAAAGTGCAGGGATGAATATGTCATTCAAACGCTGCTCTCTCCTGCTGCTTAACATTCCATTTCTACTCTGAAAGGCTAAGAACCAATTCTGTCTTTAAAATAATGATGGAAGATATAACTATGTTTTTCAGCATTAATTAAAGTGTTCCATTATGAAATTTCATACAAAATAAAATCTTATTCCCTTAAACATTCATAGGTGCCAGGAAAAGACCAAAGTCATGAGTACAGAGCATCATATTCCAAAGCTTTATCATTGTAGAGTTTGATCATTAGGCAGTGGTGTGGGTTGTCTATTTTTACTCAACAACACTTTCCTGTCAAAAGTCACATATTTGACTTTTGGTCACATCACTCTGCTAAGTGATGATTAAAGTCACATGGTCTGCAGGTTGGGATTGAAACCTGGCTTTTCTTCTTTCTTCTTTTTAGCCCAGGACTGCCATCTGCCAGTGACTGCAGAATTTACAGCTTCTTAATTCCTAACAAAGATACAGTAGGAAAACACTTGATTTATGCTGTTTTGTTCTTGAACAAAATTTTCAAAATTTGTTGAAATGTTGAAATTATCAACACATATGCAAACTATAAAAGGATCAACCTGGAGGACATTCTCCACAGACAAGGAAAGAACACTCGAAAATACAAGGTGTGAGTCACAGGATTACAGTCCCCAGAGGAAATTCTTCAGCAGATCAGGTAGGAAATGAGCATGAGAAACGGAAGCCCTCCATTGTGTAAATGGGCCACATTTTCCTTATCCATTCTTGGGTCGAGGGGCATTTAGGTTGTTTCCAGGTTCTGATTATGACAAACAAAGCTGCTATGAACATAATTGAGCACATGTCCTTGTACTAAACAGCAGAAAAAAATAACGAAACTTGAATTTTTCAGGAAAATGGATGGATGTAGAAAACATTATTTTAAGTGAGGTAATCCAGACACAGAAAGACAATTATCACATGTACTCACTCATAGGTGGTTTTTAAACATAAATCAAAGAAAGCCAGCCTACAAACCACAATCCCAGAGAACTTAGACAGCAATGCAGACACTAAAAGAGACTTACATAGATGTAATCTACATGGGAAGTAGAAAGTAGAAAACGACAAGATCTCCTGAGTAAATTGGGAGCCTGGGGACCCTGGGGGAGTATTGAAAAGGGGGAGGGGAGAGACAGGGATGGGAGCAGAGAAAAATGTAGAGCTCAATAAATACCAATAAAAAAAAAAAGAAACGGAAGCAGGTTTCTATGCTGAGCTTATGTGCCAGTGTTGACTGTGTGAGGCACTAGTCAAGGTGGACTAGATGCACCTGTGAAACACTCCTGGCGAAATGCTCTGGGATTCTTTGCCGTCCACCTCATTTTGGCATAAACATAGTAGTACAGACTCAGTAACAGGCCAAGAAGAAGGTGTTATCAGAGTGAGGCTATCATTCTGGCTTCCTGTGTGCCCCCCTGAAGTTATCTCTGAAAACACAAAGGAAAAGAGCCCTAATGTCTCTCTTTTTCCCCAGAAAGATACCAGGCCTGTTGGATGCAGGTTCCCCACTTTGACCTTATTTTACATCCAATGCTTTCTTATGTCCACTGCCTTAAATCATTGTATGAGAAATCAAGGCTTACCATATAAATTAAGAAGATGAACTTCCAATGAAATCTCCAGAGCAGCATAAACTGATGGCCACATAATTCTACAAGTCTCTAGTGTTCACAGTTAATTAACTCCATTTCAAATGTTTTCTGTGCATTGGTTTGTTTAATCCTAATGAAATTTTTATGAGGTAGGTAATATTCATACCATGTCTGTGTTGGATAAAGGAAAATGTTATCACAGATATATTAGTAATTTCCCCAAAAGCCAATATTCAAACTCAAAAAATCTGCTTGGGGTCCCTGATATTGCATACTGCCTGTGTTTCCTCTGCATTCTAGTTTCAAACTAAAGAAAGTTATGCATGAGATAATACCCTGTCCAAAATGGTAACGTCTCCAAAATCCTGGTCTGGACAGCAAGAGTCTGTTTCTCTGAGACTAAGTGCTTCATCAGGCAAATGAGACAGAGTAATAGATGGTAACTAACCATCATCATGAGTATTGACCTAAGGTACTGGTGAAAGGAAGGTGGAGTGTCTCAGACGGTGAGAACAAAGAACTTGTTCCAACTTCAAGTGACTTATAGGTACCCATCAGACAATCAAGCCGTAGTCTCTTTACTGGTTTAAACAACAATGTGAAAAGGACCACCCAATCCCTAATTTCAGATTTTTGTCTATAAGGGTGACACACATACCAAAATATTTGAGGAAACTGTGCCATATATATCTTACCAGTCTCTTCATTTACATTTCTCCACATAAATGTTATTTGTTTGCATTTATTTTATATAAATATATGCAAATAGAAAGAAATGATCAACACAAAGACAATCCAAGTAGACAAATAGAAGTAATATTAGTATTCTAGTCTCTCCTATAAATACATCTTATTTTTTACCTTCATAGGTAAATATTATCTAATGTTGCCAAATGACCACCTATTTCATCTAAGTACAATAAACACCAAACCTTTACTTATTTAAATACAAATAAAATATATTTTTTCAAACAAAATCAAATCCTTAAGTGCAAGATAGTAAATTACCAATCCACCTTGTCATGGAGGTAGGCACCGTCCCTATCAAATAATTGATGAACATTTTCATGTCTGCATGTCAATATGTTAGACATTTTATCATGTCAATTGATTTTACAGTGTTATTCCCATCAGAGGGCCCAAGATTTGAGAAATGAGAAGAGAGGTTTAAAAATAGTGAAGAAAACATTATACTTTTAGATGACAATCCACAGGGATATCAAAATACCGATGATGTAATACTTAAACCTGCCTGACATCCATCTGATTTCAAAGAAACTTCCTAATCTTCATTTTTCTTCCATAAGGGCAACACAAATGGAAAATTATGGCTTGAGGGGCATAATAAATATCCTAAAAGTCTCACCATTAACATTTTCCCATATGAATCTTATTAATTTGCACTTACTTTATAAATATATATAAATTGGAACAAACATAGTCAGAGGGCAAATGTCAACAAGAATAATTAATATCAGAGAGCAAAGAAAAGTTGCTAGAAGCTCTGAGTGCTAAGAACCAGGAACACTCTGTTCAAAGGTAACAAACCACAACAAGTTGAGTAGATCTGAATGATTCAGTGTACAGCATGGGGCTCATACTTAATATTGTATTTCCTGCTTGTAATGTGAAAAGAGCGTAGATCTCAAGTGTTCTCTGTGCAACTTTGTGAGCTGATTGTGCATTCTGTAGCATAGTGCTGGTCACCACTTCATCACCAGGCCATGTGCCCGTTCAGAATGCATTCATTTCTCTCATTGGTGCCCCAGTAAATCCAGGGCATGATGCTAGCCAAAGCAATTTTCCCACTTAAAGTGGAAGTGCCACAGCTGCAAAGCCAAGCGCTGAAGGTGAGATCAATTGACATGCTTCTCCGTCATCTACGAACAGGACAGTAGGCTCTTCTTTACTATTCCTAAAGTATAGTATCTAACCTGATTTTGAAAAAAAAATATTGAAGGTGGAGTTGTGTTGCATATTCCTTGATGGATAAAAGCCGTCAAAGTAAAAAGTCAAATGGTCTATATGATACTTCCTAAGGTGATAAGGGAGCTGCTGGCTACAGAGCGGGAAGGGAAAGCAAAAATGGAGCAGAAGGTCTGCATGGACATTTCTGATCTGAAGATAGTAACATGATGTAAGATTATGAATACATGAGAGACTGGATAGCTCTCTCCCTTCACTAATCAGGTGAGAACTGGATTAAACAGAATGAAAAATGAAGGTTTCCAAGATTATGTTACATTATAAACAAAAGCAAGTAAATACAGTTTGAGTCTTGTGATTTCTGAAATCACCTCTTCCAACATCACTTCAAAATAATTGTTAATATTTTATAACATACAGTTGATAAGGCAGCTGAAGATATAGAGCCCCTAGGAGTTCCAGTTGAGGCTGAGGAAGACGCTTGTCCCTCCTACACATCTTCTTCATTTGTTGACAGGGTTAAAACTTTACTGGTCTATCAGTTGGGCAGTAAGTTCTGACAGAAGAAGGCTGTGCACACACAGGTCACGTTAGAGCAACAATCTTAAACTTTCCCACCTCTCTTTAAAAGACCCTCTTACTCTGCCAAGTCCACAGTCTCTTGACTCATATCCTCTGGAAAGCACATGCTGGCCTCTCTGCTGCCTCCACTCTCTTGCCTATGCTCTGTTGTCAAGTATTTTCATGCATTTGGAGCTTTTCTATCTTTCCAAATAGATATCCAAGGTCGATTATTACATGATTTTAGCTCCTCCCTACCTCTCACTTTCTTAGACATTCCAAGCTATCCATGAATACAAGAATAAAATTATTCTTGATTTTCTATCAAAAGCTTTTTATTATTATTATTATGGAAGAATAAAACAGGAGAAAAACTAAATTTTCACCTACAATCCTCAAAAATAAAATGAAACAAAGGTTAAGGGGAAACCTGACATGGCAGGCTACTTTCATAAGACACGTAGATCGTAAGGAGACAGGAACTGAGCCCCAAAATCATTAAGGAGAAAGAGTCAGAGGTAAGTCAGTGTATACTTGAAAGCCATTCATGAGTGGGCTACAAGTCCGGCCATGATTATCAGTCACCTGCTAACCAGGCAGAGCGGAACTGGACTACAATGTGAATCCAGGCAAACCAGGTGAAGCTTTATCACTGGAGAGCATTCAGAGGGATTGCAAATTATAAGGTGTCAAAATTAGCCCTCCTGCATGAGCGGGAACGCTAATACACCTTAATTATGATTAATACTAGACATTGAATAAATCATATACAAAACCTAGATTTTTGATCAACTTAATGTTTCTTTGGTGAAATTCAAGAAAATTTCTTTCAAAATTATGTATATGCAGCTTTTAAAAATATGTAACTAGATATGTATTGTCATTATATAGACATGAGTAGTCATGCATGCATAAAATCCATAACAGGTTAACAAACTTTAAAGAAAACTATCTATCTATATATATATATATATATGTGCATATGTATTAAGGGAAAGGCAAGTGGCAATGTAAGATGCTCCAGAACTTTCTTTAAGTGCTATACTTGTTCATCTCAACACAAATTCAGTTTTCTATACATTTAATATTTTCATACAAACTAGGAAAATAACATAACACAAAGGAAACAGGAAGGAAGAAATAGAAGAAAGGAGAGAAGCAGAGATTTCGGCAGACAGAGAAACAGACCAGCTTACAGACAATGCATCCTACCTATTCACTATTATAGGCTCCAAAACCTATTTGTTGAATTGAATTGAACCTTTAGGCAAACTTCAAGTAGTGGTTTATTGCAGCACATGATATAGGAAAGAGCTCTGACAGTCAACTTAAGAACTAAGAAAGATAAAATGTTCAACAATCAGGAAGCAATGGAGAAGCTGCTACTCACAAGAGCTAGAAGGAAGTCATGGCTACTTTGGAACATGGCAAACGGATGGAAGTTTCCATAATCACCAAACTCAAAAAACTGCTCCTCTTCCCAGAGTGACTAGAGACACATGCTTGGCACATGCTTGTCTTGTGCAACATGAAACGAATGGGAGTTATGCTTCACTTTCTAGAACATTAACGGTAGCCTGGATTCTATAGCCTCCAAAGATCACTATATCAATCATGGGCTTGAGTATGTTTCAGACCTAGAGGATTTTTACACTGCTCGGGAAAATTTGTTGCAAAATTTATAATCTGAAACCATAGCATGTTAACCTCTGCTGCTGGGTTTCTTGCCAAATCTAGACTTCAAGTTTATAATTTTAAATGAAGAATTTTAAATCTAAAATTTATACCTCTGGACT
>PVIU01020440.1:0-33970 GCA_004026605.1 Ondatra zibethicus
AAAAAAAAAAAAGAAAAAAAAAATGAGTCATTGTTCAATATTCATATATGTTGTTTTTAAATATTCAATGTACATTGATTTTGTTATATCTTATGACTTCAGGAGACTGAATGTTACAACACTGTCTAACATCTTTTCTTTTTCCTTGTTACAAGCCCTCAAAGAAGATTGCATCTGCCTTTTCTATTTTGATAGAAAACTACACTCTAAAGAATCAGTGTTATACAAAGAAAAGTTGTAATAAACACATGCATATTTGCAGGGCATTGTATGTGGAATATCATTTTCATAAATTTTTCTTCAAATGAGAATGACTCATACATACACCATTTAAGCACATACTGATTCATTTGCTTGCTGAAATCATTTAACAAAAAGATAATCTCCTCAGATGGACTTTTGTTCTCTCTTTTAAATAATGTGGAACATGGGGACAGAACCAAAGAGTTTGCTTTGTGAAATCTTTTAGTGTGTTAGGATTGTTCAACTGAAAATCACAATTTTCAGCTAAAAGTAAATATAAAGTGTAACATACAATTCATTTCTGCAGTGCTTATACCCATCCTTCACCAGTAATTGTGACATTTCTAATTATTACAATAGGTCTTAGTAATACAGATATTATTTGTTACACCAGAGTGACTATTTTAATTAGCTTATTGAACATTTACATGTTTTTTAAATGAGATCTTTTCACAAGGTATTATTGCTTTTTGAAACATTTTATTTAATTATTTAAAAAGTAAGTACAGCTCATAGATCATAGGAAGGGAAAGGAAAAGCAAGTCAGGAATTTGGAATGTGGTATCCACACTTCACAGGTGAGGGGAAATTTCATTTAAAAAGAAATGGTGATTTGTATGTGATACTGATTCCATGGTCAAAAGATTATGATGCATAATTTTCATCCTGTTCTAATCTGTGCAGACATGAAAGCAAAAATTAAAACATGGTTAAACAGCAGTAACGATTTTGCCCTTGACAATGCATGAATGCAAATTTAAATATAACCATATAGAATATAAAGAATGGATTATACATAAACAGTTCCTTTCCTAGAAGTCACAAATACCTTGTACTTGGGATTCTATATGAACACTTTCGACAGGAAATAATGACATTCTGTGGCCGTACATGAACATTTATATTGAGAGGTTTCAAGGAATATACTAAAAACATCAACATGCTTGTACCATATCTGTGAGAAATAATGCCCTACAATCATAAGTAGAGTAAGATTTGTCAAATATAAGACACATTGTCTTGATGGAATATTCCTCAATATAAATAAGCTAGCAATTCTGAGCAAGATAAAAGTCCTTCATGATGATTTATAAATAAAATTATTCTATCTTTCATTTTGTAACTGTAAGATGTTCAACTTTAAAAGACAAATAATATTCTCCCTTGATTTTGCCTAATTTGGAGTTCACTTTTTCCTTTGTCACATACTTATCTCTAATTTTTTATGTAACAAGCACATATCCATTCAAATAACAAGATGATTAGGCATTGCTTCTGTTTCTACTTATTGCTTAGGACAAGTGTCTGTGAAAGAACATGAATAAGGTAAGGACTGACATAAATATTCTAATAAGAATATGAGAACAGCCCTGCAAGGATTATTTCTGGAAATCACAACTGAAAGATTGCATATGACCAGATATATTCTGAACCAGGGATCTTACTGAATAGATAGATAGATGATAGATAGATAGATAGATAGATAGATAGATAGATAGATAGATAGATAGATAGATAGATTGATTGATAGATAGATTGATAGACAGACAGACAGACAGATAGATAGGTAGATGATAGATAGAAAGACTAATTATGTCTATCTATAGATAGAAAGACTAATTATATAAATCAATATACACATAGGAATATATATATATATATATACTTGTTCTAATGACACTCAAAAAGGTTTGAACTTTGGGAAAATAATATTTGTTCCCTTCTTTCCAGTAAAGAAACATGAGCACAAACTCCTCCAGTAGCCTCCTTCATCACCCCAAGTCTTTAATGACCATGATACTCGAATTACAATATAATGCAAAAGTTGATCCACAAAACAATCAGATTGCTATTTAGTGGAGAGGAGTTTGGAAATACCATGACACTATTTGGAGGGTGAATCTGACTTAATCCTCATTTGCAGGGTGATGCTTTTGTTGCTATTTCAAAAAACCCACTACCATTCTTACCAACAACATAAATCAGCTTTGTTGTCTGGCCAGTTCTATCCACATTCTGATTGGTAAGGATTATGCTCTCTGGTGTTGAATACACAGGTGTAAATATATTATCACCTTCAACTGAAATGACAGAAACATTTCAAAATTATTATTACTCATTTTTCTACTTTGTTTGATGTCACCTGTTTACTAAACATTAATTTTGACCCCACCTCTAACAATCATCTCTGATTCACTATCATATGACATACTTGGGCAAAGATATGTTTGCAGTCATTCATTTTACATATCCCATCATAATATGGTGACCAATCATTTGCACTCTTTATACCTGATAGTAAATCCTAGGTACAGACACTTTCCCTTTTCTCTAAATTCCTTGTGTCAAGACTTATGAGATGTCTCTGTTGGGTATTCCTTCCCCTTTCAATGAGATCCAAAAGATCACTTATCAATTTCCTGAAAGTATAAATCTTTGCTGTCATACCATGGTAATACCTGCTGGGCAAATGAATAAATATGCAAAAAGAGACCGTACTAATTAGAAATATGCACAAAAGGTTTCATCTTGTAAAGTTATTGATTGAAAAGATATAAGAATGAACATTTCAAGTTACTAAACATTCATTGTGTGTGTATCTGTCTCTCTTTGTGAGAGGGTTCTATGTACATATTCCTTTCTCTCTTTCTCTGTTTCTGTCTCTCTCTGTCTCTGTCTCTCTCTGTCTCTGTTTCTCTGTGTGTGTGTGTGTGTGTGTGTGTCTGAAATTTCTTGTCACTGACACTGATTAATGGATAAAAGTTATTCACGGGAAAATAAAAGGATATTAGGAACTGGTCATTTTCTATTACAGGACTGCTTTTTAATATCCATATAAAGTCTGGAAAACAATAGACTTGCCAGAAGAATGTGCCCTCTATTCATGTAAAATCAAACCAAAAGGAACACCAGTTACAATTCAGGTGAATAATGTTGCTATTATTTTAGAAAAAAGGAAACTTTAAAATAGCACTGTTAATTTAAATCCTCTATGAATACAGGTTGATAGATAATGCCTATAATATAAGTACTTGATGGCATGAGGCATGAAGTTTGCAAAGATGTTTGAGGCACGGACACCTAGCAGTGAGTTGCAGGCCTGTCCAATAACAAACAGAAATACTGTATAAAAGAAAAGATACTGAATATTATCTAGAAGTAAATTTTCATGCAGGAAACTATTTGTAGATATGTTGTTAGCATTACTCACATCTCTAGGTAATAATATTCTTCTCCATATAAAGTTTAGATGACCTACAATGTACTCTTGCTTTGTAGCATATCTCAGTTGGTTGGAAGGATTGATCATGACCCAAGTAACCAAAATTATTCTAGGTCCATGTACCTATGGGTGGCTAAGTGTCAGCATAAATGTGAAACAACTTTTTATTCAGTTAGTTAGAGGGAGTTTCATGGAATCAATCAATAGTTCTGCACCACAACAACCTGCATCTGTCCAGTATTTCTACTTTGACATTCTTGAACAGTGTATGATCTCATATTTCTTAAGAAATCAGGTCAGGTTCTTTTGAGGTGATTAGTTCAACATTCCAGTCAGAAAGAAATAATTATCCCTGTGAGAGCTTTAAAGCAATGATTTTGCCTCCAGAACTATACTGATGGGTAAAGGTCACAATGCATATGCGTATGTCATATAGGATTCATTTAAGACCGTGGCATGTGCTATAAAATATATTCTGGATCTAAGAATAATATTGTGATGTTAAATGAATTTAAAACTGTAGCCTTGACTATATGAGCCAAAGCAACCACAGTATTAGAAGATAAGTTGTTAACACTAAAGAAGGTTTTCCTATACGGATATTGGTATGTCCTGTGCTATCTTTAAGTCTTTCCATATGTTGACTACTTTATTCTTCTAGTACACCGAATTCAATGGTTATGTCACAGAGCTACAAGAGATATCACCAATATTTAACTGTATTACTAATAGAAAAAGTGCTGCTCGATGTTCACTGGCAATAAATATGGTTATCATTAATCAAAAGAAACTAAATCAAGTGAAACAATGTATAAAAATAATGACGTTCTGAAAAGAAAGCTGTATGATGTGCAAATGGACTCTGCATTCAAGCTCAAAATATGCTTACACTTCCTAAAGCAAGGACCCTCCCTGCCCAGTTGACTTCTTTGCACATCAAAACCAAGGTCCGTGTTATGCTTAGCCATAGGATCTCGTCATCCATTTCTAGGAACAATCAAGAATATCCGGACTCTGGAGTACCTGTTTATCCTCTAGGACTTCCCTTTCTGACACATGGAATAACCTACAGTTAACCCTTTGGTGTTTTTGGTTGACAAGCCATGATTACTAACTACACCATTATAAAGAATTAGTCAGCCCTTTATGACACTTTCTTTCAAGTATATCCTATTATTTTCTCTATTTCTTTTAATTTTGAGATTTTAGAATAATCACATCATTCCCTACTTTCCTTTCTTCCCTCTCTATAAACCCTCTAATATGCACCCCCTTCATCTCTTTCAATTTTGTGGACTATTTTGTCTCTTAACATTGTTACATTTGTCCAACGTTGCAAGTGGGTCCTAAACACTTATCTGAAGATTTGGAACTGGGAATAACAGAAATGATCTAACATGCCACTTTTGACTTTTTAGATCTGGGCTAGCTAACTCATTAGGGTATATTTTAGGGCCTTCCATTTTCCTGCAAATGTCATAATTTCAATTATCTTTACAATGGAATATTTATAACATGGTATGCGTGTATCACTATTTCGTCATCCATTAGACAGCTATAGATCATTTAGTTTTTTTCCATTTCCTAACTGTTGTGAATAGAGTAGCAATGAACATGCATGAAAAAATACCTGCAAAGTATAATATCAAGTCATTTAGGCATATTCCAAGGAGCTGTATAACTTAGTCAAGTGGTCCATATTTACTTTCAGAAAACTGTGTATTCTCCACACTGTTTCCAGAGTTGTTATCCAATTTTGCAACACCAACAAAAGATGTCTCTGGTCTCCTTGTTCAATATCTGTCTCTTTCCCTGAATCTCTGTCTCTCTCCATGTCCCATGTCCATTTTGACTGGACTGTCAATTTTCTCATACTTTGTGTTTTAAATTTGTCGTGTATTCTAGATATTCAGCCACAAATAGCATGTTTGCTTACACAAGACATAAACTAGCCATTTCCTGTGTGCTGGAGGTTATGCAAGGGGACATGGGATTATACATTTCATTTCTGAACTATGGGCCAATGAGAGGTTGGTGTAGGAAGAACATTGTCCACCCCTATTTTTTCTACTTGTGAAGCCTTTAAGGCCCAAGGCTAAGGGCACATATAGCCCTGATTAAACTTATAGGGTCACAGATAAGCTAAAATTAGTGATAGTGTGTAAGGAACTTGTTGGTGGGGGGATTTGACAAGATTGAGATGATATCAGAGAGAAGAATTATCAGAATATTTTATATATGTGAGATATCATGAGCAAGCAATTTTTTAAAGCATGTTCCTGGAGATATCCGTGACAAACCAACTTTTTGAATAATGAAAAAGAAGTAATTGTAAAATATAGAATTTATGTGAGATACTGATACATTGTGTAGATTCAGGTTCACAGACCTGGGTCCCTGAGTCACATGGGCTCTTCCATGAAATCCTTCTAACTTGCCCTAAGACCCAATCTTCTGTTTAGTAACAATCATGGAATATACGTGTTCGTCAAATTCTAAAAATATAAAAATGAAAATAGAGCCAGACTGTGGTGGCACATGTCTTTAATCACAGCACTCAAAAGACAGAGGAAAGTGAACCTCTGCGAGTTCAATGCAAGCCTGCTCTCGACAGTGAGTTTCAGCACAGATTACAAAGCTACAGAGAGAAAGCCTGTCTCAAAAAACCAAAAAATAAAATAAAATAACAGTGGACTGAACAGTAGTTCCCATTCTTTCTTGATGTGCTTTGTTTTCTGTCACCAGTCAGTAAGAATGAATGGAGAATCCACTTTATAATCCAATTGCAGACTGATGCTATGCTCCTCTGTTTGCTGACCTTTTCAAATCAAGTGTAAGATTCACTGACTACTGTTTTGCAAAACTCAGCTACTGTATTTCTTGGCTTGATGCTCAGGATCAATATGAAAAGAGGCAGGCACCTTTGACATAATTGCCTCCACCATTTTACTAATACTCAGCCACTGGGCACAGATACATTGTAATTCATTTGTCATGGTTTCCATTGGAGTTTTATTTTATATTTTCAGAAGGAATAAAGTGCCTTGTTAAATGGTTACTCCATTTCATTATTTTCTATAGTCCTCTGTTTAAATCATTATTCATTTATATTAGCTGTATTTTTATTAATATTAGTCATTTTACTATATATTTTGATTACATGTGTTGTTATAAATAATGTATTTAAATATCTTCTTAATATCTGAACCTTTTATTAACTATTTCTTCATTGTATCTCAAAGTCCTAAATACCTTAACTTTGAAAAAGTTCAGCTTTATCCCTCTGCCTCTTTTTCTCTGTCCTTCTCTTTGTCTCTCTGCCTCTCTGTCTATCTGTCTCTCTTTCTCACTTTGCTTCATAGGACAATGAAGAATAATGATTTTCCTAAAACCTTTTTCCACTATCCTATATCCAACATTTTAAAGCTTCAAGTGATAAGTTTTCCTAAATCTTTTACGGCTTTGACTCTTAAATATATGACTCTTGCTTTTTCATAGATTTGACTCTATATACTATGGAAAATGACTCAGGGGTTAGTGATTACTAATATTCATGTTTTTTTTCTGAACAATAAACACATTGTAAGGAGTGATTTTGCTATTCAAATTTTATGAAGATCCTTCTGCAAAGAATATCTACCAGCAATACAGTCCTTGACATTTGTAATGAAACTGTTTTTTACAAGTTCATAGACTTTAACATGATAGTTGTTCTAAAGTTTCTTCAGATTCCCTTTTTAATAAGAAAAATCAATGGTTCAACTGGAAATAGCTTTAGTGTATTGGGAAAAATGAATCTGATATTTTATTGCAGTTATTTGTTCCTCTACAAAATTATGATAAATAATATTTCCCTTGTGCTTATCAAGATCCTTCTAGATATCCATTTACAACTGTCTCCTTAATGCTTACCATTATACAATGTATTTTTAAGTACCCAAATAAAAATCAGACTGAAGGTTTTTTGTTTGTTTTTTTGTTTTTTTATTTTTTATATTGATTTTTATTGAGCTCTATATTTTTCTCTGCTCCCCTCCATGCCTCTCCCCTTCTCCCTCCAATCCTCCCCCAAGGTCCCCATGCTCCCAATTTACTCAAGAGATCTTGCCTTTTTCTACTTCCTATATAGATTAGATCTATGTAAGTCTCTCTTAATTTCCTCATTGTTTTCTAAGTTCTCTGTGATTGTGGCTCGTAGGCTGGTTTTCTTTGTTTTATGTTTAAAAACCACCTATGAGTTAGTACATGTGATAATTGTCTTTCTATGTCTGGTTTACCACATTCAAAATTGCGTTTTCCAGCCTCATCCATTTTTCTGCAAAATTCAAGGTATCATTATTTTGTGTGTTGTACTCCATTGTGTAAATGTGCCTCATTTTCCTTATCCATTCTTCAGTTGAGGGGCATTTAGGTCATTTCCAGGTTCTGGCTATAACAAACAATGCTGCTATGAATATAGTTGAGCACATGTCCTTATGGCATGATTGAGCATCCTTTGGATATATACCCAAAAGTGTTATTTCTGGGTTTTGAGGAAGGTTGTTTCCTGCCAGTCTGGGCATGAAACTTGGACATCCAAGGGACTAGGCAGGAACCAGAGATCTCTGCAGGGCCAGGCATGAGTCTGAGACCTCAGAGGGAGTAGGCCTGTGCCAAGACCTCTGTGGGTTAGGGCATTGGTCTGGGACATCAAAGGGAATAGGCAGGAACCTGGAACCTTTGCTGGTAGGAGCTTTATTCTGAGACCTCTGAGGGAGTAAGCCTGAGTCAGGTCTTTTGCGGTTCTGGTCACACCCAAGCCTGGGAACTACTGAGACCAGAGCCAGAGACCATTGCAGGACCAACTCTAAGCCAGGCACCTCTGCAGGAAGGGATCCAGACCAGGATTTATAGAAACAGGTCAAAGCCAGTAATCTAGGCCCAAGTAGGCCTGAGATAGCAAACTCCAAGGGAGCAGAGCAAAGCACAGGAGTGCTAAACTATCTCCAGGAACACGGAGTAACCAAAGGGGTAACTAGAACTGTGGCACTGACTGTACCACAAGAAACGACCATCTGAGCTTTGGATTCACTGGCACCTAGAAGATTAATCAACAGAATCTCAGACAGCTCCAATCACACCTATTAGAGGAAAAGGTGAGTAGAAATGGTAAGAACACATGCAACACCACAAAGCACAACACAACACCAGTAAAACCTAAAGACCCCACAACAGCAAGACCTGAAGAACCAAATATAGATGAAGCAGAAGAAATTGACCTAAAATAACTTCAAGAGAATGTTTGAAACTCTTAAAGAGAAAATGAGAAATTCCCTTAAAGGAATGGAGGAAAAGTCAAACAAAAAATTGGAAGACATAAGCAAATCCCTTAAAGTAAACCAAGAAAAAGAAATCAAACATATGAAAGAAACTATTCAAGACTTGAAAACTGAAATAAAGAAAACATACTGGTTTAGAGAACAAAGTTGAATGAACCATGACAGTCTGAAAAGTAAATATTCCTTATTTTCAGTTGAGTGACAGATCATCTCAGAATCTCCAACGTCATCAGTTTCTTTTGTCTTTGGTGTCATGTTCAATGCTAGGCAATTAGCCTCATCTGTTCAGGTTGAGATAAAATCAGGACAGTTTGTATATATATTTTTTCTTCTTTCGTTTTACTCTCCTCTCTGGCATTAATGTGCCTGTGTCTTTGCTTGAGTATACACATATGCACAACCTTAGTTAAGAATTTCATTTTCTGAAAAGTGTTATGGAACACTAAACAAATTCATTCAGTGCAATTCCCTTGCTTCTGTCTATACTCACAAACAAGTCATATTATTCCATCAAATTTTGACAATTTTGAATATGAAAACAAATATAAAAGAAGATCTGATAATGACAGAGAAAGGAGGGGAACATGGGATGGGTCAGATGAAGGAAATATAAGCACTAATTAGTGTGGCTACAATATAATATCTTAAAATGAAAGGAATTGAAATATTTTATAACTTAATGACTGCTATAAATATATTTCTCTGTTTATTTTGAACAGCCTGAAATTAATTTTTCTAACTTCTTTCACATTCTCTTGATTTTTATTTTATATTATTTTATGTGTGATGAGCCTTGACAGCTTATTTTGATGTTGTATAGAGGATTCAATCAAGAGTAGTAACTATGAATACCATAGTCACAGAATGAAGAAACTCGGGATGTTTACACAGAAAATCCTTATCTAAAGACACATTACATTCTCAGGGCCTTCTCTCACTCTGATGACAGACCTTATACTAAGGTTTTGCTAGAAGTATAATACTCAGGCAATACATTTCATGGTAAATACAGCTTCATACACATGAAGCTATTTTCCTTTATTTTGCATGTTTGGGTCTTAGGTTCACACATCACATGAGAAAACAATGTATGTCTCCATACTTTTCTCTGCTTCTTCTCGTCTCTGTATTTTTCTTTTCACAAAATACATTTGCCAGTCACTAGCTTCACAAGTAATAGCTTTGAGGAAAGAGAGCTTTCAGGAGTTGATCAATTGAAATTATGTATGTATGGAAACACCTTAAACAATCTTTAAGTTATGTAATGAAAAACTAATGTAAATAATCCTCAACAAAGAGAAAAATAATATAGTGAATATTGAAAGATTCAAATGAATCACAGTCAAGTAACATATGTCCTGATGCAAAATATATGAAGCTCAGTGTTCTTCTATATTAGAAAGAAAATCCAAACTCAAATATTAAAATCAAAATATATACTTTATCACATTAACTTAAACTACTTAAAATTATTACTGAAATATAAAATTGAGTTATAATTGTTCACATGGAAAATATGAAGAAATGGTTAGGGTAGGTGATTAAAAGATTAGATCATTACTCACTTCCAAATACATGTTTTGCTTCAAATTTAGAAAAGCATAACTCATACAATTCAGATAAGAATATTTCTGAAAATAGATGACTATTGCAAAATTCTTAGAGAAGTGCAATTCATTTTTAGTCTTAATGTAGTTTTCTTTCCTGTATCAATAAATTAAAATAGGTAAAGGATTCCCTTTATACTCTAATTTCAAATTGATGATATGCTTTTGTGTTTGTTGAACTTTCAAACTGAATGGATCACTCCTTTACTACTGTTTTCTCAAGAACTCTTCTACAGTCTTTCTTGACATGATGGTCAGCAACAACACTGACAGAAGAAAGAACGAGTGAGATATATTTATGGCCATTGATCTCTCCAACTCTATTGATACCTATTCACACCATACATTATTTCCATGACAGAATGGAAGGCTTTAGTTTTATGATATCACAGTTGTCAATACTTGGCCACTATTATTTGGCAAATGTAACCCTGTTTGGATAATCCTGTCTTGTACCTATACCTTGTAAGGTATTGCCTGTGTTTTCTTTTAGTGTCTCTACTGTTTCAGGATTCAGATTGAGATCTTAGAGTCCCTTGTATCTAATTTTTGTGAAAAGTAACAGATATGGTCCAATTTCATTGGCTGCAAATAGATACCCATTTTTCTCAGCAGAATTCCTTGAAGATGATGTCTTTTCCCCAATTTAGATGTTTTGCCTTTTGTTAAAGTCCATATGCCCATAGTAATGAGTACTTCCATTTGGATCTTCTTGATTATATTGGAATACACATCTATATTTGTACCTGTACTAGATTGCAAGTTATTTTTACTTTTCATTTATTTTTTAAAGAAAACAAATTATCCTTTTTTCATTATACATATCAATCCAAGTTCCCACTACCTCCTCTCCTCCCATTCCCTCCAAATATCCCCCCACTCCACCCCCATCCACTCTTCTGAGAGGGCAAGGCACATTGGTTTGGGAAAGGTCCAAAGCCCTCCCAACTATATCTAGGCTGAGCAAAGTAGCCATCCAAAGAGAATAGATTCCCAAAAAGCTAGTATAAGCAGTATGGATAAATCCTGGTGGCACTGCTAGTGGCTACTCACTCTGCACTAGGCATGCAACTGTCAACCACATTGAGAGGGAATAGTTTGGTCCTATGGTTGTTCCTTCCTAGTCTGGCCGATGTTGGTGAGCTCCCATTAGCTCAGGTAGACTGTTTCAGTGGGTGTACCCATCATGGTCTTGACCTCTTTGCTTATACTCTCATTTTTCCCACTCTTCAATTGTACTTTGGGAGTTGTAATGCAGGTCTCTGCCTGTCTCCATCATATGCTAGATGAATGTTCTATGGTGATATTTAAGATATTCATCTGTCTGACTACAGGGCAAGGCCAGTTCTGGCACCCTTTCTTCTATTGCTTAGGGTCTTAGCTGGGGTCATCATTGTGGATTCCTAGAAATTTCTCTAGTACCAGGTCTCTTGCTAATCCCACAGTGGCTCCCTCAATCAAGATATCTCTTTCTTTGCTCTTATCTCTCTCCTTTCTCCGTCTCAACTATCCCATCCCCTCAAGTTCTCCTTGCCCCTCCCCTTTCCCCTCTTCTTCATCATCTACCCTCTCTTCTCCCCCACCCATATATTCCCAGTTTTGTCACCTGATCTTGTTTATTTTGATTTTCCAGGTGAATCTATATATATGTTTTTCTTATGGTTTACTTTGTTACTTAGCTTCTCTAGGATCATGAACTATAGGCTCAATATCCTTTGCTTTACATATAGTATCCACTTATGAGTGAGTACATACCATATTCATCTTTTTGGGTCTATGTTACCTCACTCAGGATGGTGTTTTCTAGTTTCATACATTTGCATGCAAAATTTGTGATGTCATTGTTTTTACCAGTGAGTAGTACTCTAATGTGTAAAAGTGCCACATTTGCTTAATCCATTCTTCAGTTGAGGAGCATCCAGATTGTTGCCATGTTCTGGCTATTACAACTAATGCTGCAATGAACATAGTTGAACAAATGTCTTTATAGTATGATTGAGCATCTTTTGGGTATATGCCCAAAAGTGATATTGCTGGATCCTGAGGGAAGTTGATTCCAAATTCTCTGAAACACCACCATACTAATTTCTAATGTGGTTGGACAAGTTTGCATTCCCACCAGGAATGGATGAGTATCCCCCTTACTCCACAACATCTCCAGCATAAGCTATCATTTGCGTTTTTGATATAGGCCATTCTGACAGGTGTAAGAAGGTATCTCAGAGTTGTTTAGATTTGCATTTTCCTGATGGCTAAGGATGTTGTACATTTCCTTAAGTGTCTTTGAGCCATTTTAGATTCTTTTGTTGAGAATTCTCTGTTTAGTTCTGTACACCATATTTTAATTGGGTTATTTAGAACTTTGAAGTCTAACTTCTTGAGTTCTTTATATATTTTGGATATCAGTCCTTTGACTGATGTGGGGTTGGTGAAGATCTTTTCCTACTCAGTAGGCTGCCTTTTTGTCTTATTGACTGTGTCTTTTGCTTTACAGAAGCTTCTCAGTTTCAGGAGGCCCCATTTATATATTGTTGCACTCAGAGTTTGTGCTCCTGGTGTTATATTTAGTGACTGAATTCCTGTGTCCATGTATTGAAGGCTACTTCCTATTTTCACTTCTATCACGTTCAGTGTTGTCAAATTTATCTTCAGGTCTTAATCCATTTGGTCTTGAGTACTGAGTGGATTAATATCTGGGTCTTTGATACAATTCCTTTGGTCAATCTCTCTATCTTTATTCCAGTACCATGCTGATTTCATTACTGGAGCTCTGTAATAAAGCTTGATGTCAGGGATAGTGATGCCTCTGGAAGTTCTTTTATTATACAGGATTGTTTTGGATATCATGGATACTTTGTTTTTCCATAAGAAGTTGACTGTTGTTTTTCACAGTATGTGAAGAATTTTTTGGGGATTTTTATGAGGATTGCATTGACTCTATAGATTGCTTTTGATAGGATTGACATTTTTATTATATTGATCCTACCTATCCAAGAGCATGAGAGATCTTTACATTTTCTTTTCTTTTTTTATTAATAATTTCATTGAGCTCTATATTTTTCTTTGCTCCCCTCCCTGCCTCTCTCCTCACCTTCAACCATCCACCATGGTCCCCATGCTCCATTTATTCAGGAGATCTTGTTTTTTCTATTTCCTCATGTAGATTAGATCTATGTATGTCCCTCTTAGTGTCATCATTGTTGTCTAAGTTCTCTGGGATTATGATTTTTGGGCTGGTTTTCTTTGCTTTATGTTAAAAAACCACTTATGAGTGAGTAAATGTGATAATTGCTTTTCTGGGTCTGGGTTACCTCACACAAAATGGTGTTTTCTAGCTCTATCCATTTTCCTAAAAATTTCAGGATGTTGTTATTTTTTCTGTTGTGTAGTACTTCCTTATGTAAATGTACGACATTATCCTTATCGATTGTTCAGTCGAGGGGCATTTAGCTTGTTTCCAGGTTCTGGCTATGACAAACAATGCTTCTATGAACATAGTTTGGCATATATCCTGTGGCACGATTGAGCATCCTTTGGATATATACCCAAAAGTGGTGGTCTTGAGGAAGGTTGTTTCCTAATTTTCAGAGAAATCGCCACACTGACATCCAAAGGGGCTGTACAAGCTTGCATTCCCATCAGCAATGCAGAAGTGTTCCCTTTACCCCACAACCTCTCCAGCATAAGTTGTCATCAGTGTTTTTGATCTTGGCCATTCTTCCCAGTGTAAGATGGGATTTCAGAGTTGTTTTGATTTGCATTTCTCTGGTGACTAAGGATGGTGAACATTTCCTTAAGTGTCTTTCAGCCATTTTAGATTCCTCTGTTGAGAGTTCACTGTTTAGGTCAGTACACCATTTTTTATTGGATTATGTGACTTTTGATGACCAATTTCTTGAGTTCTTTGTATATTTTGCAAATCAGACTTCTGTCTAATGTGGAGTTAGTGAAGATCTTTTCCCATTCTGTAGGCTGTTGTTTTGTCTCATTGATCATGTCCTTTATTTTACAGAAGCTTTTCAGTTTCGGGAGGTGCCATTTATTATTTGTTTCTCTCAGTGTCCGTGATGCTGCTGTTAAAGTGGTCTCCTGTGCCACTGAGTTCAAGTGAACTTCCCACTTTCTCTTCAGTAAGGTTCAGTTTGGCTGGCTTTATGTTGCAGTATTTCTCATTTGGACTTGAGTTATGTGCACGGTGATAGATATGAGTCTATTTTCATTTTTCTACATGTTGACATCCAGTTATGCCAGCACCATTTGTTAAATACGCTTTCTTTTTTCCATTTGATATTTTTTTTTGCTTCTTTGTCAAATGTCAGGTTTCTAAGATGTGTGGATTAATATCTGTGTCTTTGATTCAGTTCAATTGGTCCTCCTGTCTGCTCTTATGTGAATACCAGGCTGTTTTCAGTACTGTAGCTCTGTAGTAGAGTTTGAAGTCAGGGATTGTGATGCCTCCAGAAGTTCTTTTATGGTACAGGATTGTTCTGGCTATGCCTGGTTTTTTGTTTTTCCATATGAAGTTGTGTACCATTGTTTCGAGGCCTGTGAAGAATTTTGCTGGAATTTTGATGGGCATTGCATTGAATCTGTAGATTGCATTTGGTAAGATTGCCATATTTACTATGTTATTTCTACCTACTGAATAGTATGGGAGATCTTTCCACATTTTGGTGTCTTCTTCAGTATCTTTCTTCAAAGATTTAAAGTTCTTGTCATATAAGCCTTCCACATGTTTGGTTAGAGGTACACCAAGATATTTTATGCTATTTGTGGCTATTGTGAAGGGTATGGTTTCTCTGATTACTTTTCCAGCCCTTTTATCAACTGTGTACAAAAGGGCTACTGATTTTTTTAAGTTAATCTTGTATCATGCTACATTACTGAAAGTGTTTATGAATTTCAGAAGTTACTTTGTAGAATTTTGGGGTTGCTTATGTAAACTATCATATCTTCAGCAAACAGTGAGAGTTTGACTTCTCTTTTCCAATTTGTATCCCCTTGATCTCCTTTTGGTGTCTTAATGCTCTAGCTAGCACCTCAAGTACTGTACTGAATAGATATGGAGAGAGTGGACAACATTGTCTTGTTCCTGATTTCAGCTGGATCACTGTGAGATTCTCTCCATTTATTTTGATGTTGGCTGTTGGCTTGTTGTATATAGCCTCTATTATATTTAGGTATGTACCCTGCTGTCTCCAAGACTTTTATCATGAAGGGCTGCTGTATTTTGTTGAAAGCTTTTTCGGCATCTAATGAGATGATCATGTGGTTTTTATCATGTGAATTTTCAGTTTGTTGATATGGTGGATTACATTGACAGATTTTTGTATGTTGGACCATCCTTGAATCTCTGGGATGAATCCAACTTGATCATGGTGGATGAAGGTTCTGATGTATTCTTGGATTCAATTTGCAAGTATTTTATTTAGTATATTTGCATAATTGCTCATAAGTTAGATTAGTCTGTAATTCTCTTTCGTAGTAATGTCTTTCTGAGGTTTGGGTATCAGGATAATTGTAGCCTCATAAAAAGGGTTTGGCAATGTTCCTTCTGTTTCTATTGCATGGAATAATTTGAGGAGTATTGGTATTAGTTATTCTTTCAAGATTTTGTAAAATTCTGGGCTGAAACCATCTGGTCCTGGCCTTTTTGTTTGGAAGACTTTTGATGACTGTTTCTATTTCTTCAGCAGTTATAAGTCTGTTTAATTTGCTTCTCTGTTCTTGATTTAATTTTGGTAAGTGGTATTTATCCATACAGTTGTTCATTTCCTTTATGTTTTCCAATTCATGGAGTAAAGATTTTTAAAATATGACCTGATGATTCTCTATACTTCCTCTGTGTATTTGTTATGCCCCACTTTTCATTTCTCATTTTGTTAATTTAGATATTCTTTCTCTTCCTTTTGGTTTGTTTGGATAAAGGCTTGTCTTTTTTGTTGATATTCTCAAAGAACCAACACTTTTGGTGCAGGACAATTGTCTATGTTCTGTCAATTATGTTTAAATAAATACTGATTGGCCAGTAGCCAGGCAGGAAGTATTGGCGGGACAACTAGTCAGGAAGTAGAGGAGGGTCAATGAGAACAGAAGAATTCTGGGAAGAGGAAAGCTATCTCTGCAGTCCTGCCTAGAAATGGAAGAAGGAACATATGACCTACTCCGCTGAAAAAGTTAACGAGACATGTTGCTAACATATACTAGAATAATGGGCTAATATAAGTTATAAGAGTTAATAAGAAGCCTGAGCTAATGGGCCAATCAGTTTATGAATAATGTCGACCTCTGTGTGATTTCTTTGGGGCTAAACTGCTGTGGGACCTGGCAGGACAGAAACCCAGACAACACACTTTATCACTTTGATTTTTGTAATGTTTTCCTTGTTTCTATTTTGTTCATTTCAGCTCTCAATTTGACTATTTCCTGCCATCTAGTTCTCTTAGGTGAGTTTGCTTCTTTTTGTTATAAAGTTTTCAAATGTTCTGTTAATTCACTAGTGTGGGGTTTTTCCAGCTTCTTTTTGTAGGTGTTTAGTGCTATTAACTTTCCTCTTAACACTGCTTTTTTATTGTGTCCCATAAATTTGTGTGTTGTGTGGTCACTTTCATTGAATTTAGGAAGTCTTGAATTTCTCCTGTTATTTCTTCCCTGACCCACTGATGCTTCTGCTGAGCATTGTTTAATTTCTATGTCTTTGTGGGCTTTATGGAATTAGTATTGCTGTTGACTTCTAGTTTTAAACCATGGTGATCTGATAAGATACATGGGGTTATTCCAATTTTCTGAATTTGTTGAGGTTTGTTTTGTTACCGAGTATGTGGTCAATATTTGAGAAGGTCCCATGAGGTGCTGAGAGGAAGGTATATTCTTTTCTGTTTGGATGGAATATTCTATAGATGGCTGTTAAGTCCAAATGAGTCATAACATATGTTAGTTCCCTTATTTTTCTTTTAATTTTTTGTCTGATTGACCTGTCCAGTAGTGAGAGGGGAGTGTTGAAATCTCCCACTATTAGTGTGTGGGGTTTAATGTATGTTTTAAGCTTTAGAAGTTTTTCTTTTACATATGAGGCCACCACTGTATTTGGGGTATATATGTTCAATATTAAGATTTCCTCTTGATGGAGTTTTTTTCTGTGACTAGTATGAAATATACTTCTTTGTCTCTTTTGTTTAATTTTAGTTGAAGTCTATTTTGTTAGATATTAGGATAGCTACATGTGCTTGTTTCTTAGGTCCATTTGATTGGTATATTTTTCCCAACCCTTTACTCTGATTTATTGTCTGTTTTGAGGTTGAGATGTGTTTCTTGTATGAGAAAAAGGATGGATTCTGTTTTTATATCCATTCTGTTAGCCTGAGCCTTTTTATAGGTGAGTTGAGTCCATTTATATTGAGGAATATTAATGATTAGTGATTGCTATCTCCTGTTAATTTAGTTTTCATTGTTGGTGATGCTAATTTGTGTGTTTTTCCCTTCTTTGGGATTTGCTGCTATAAGACCATCAATTGTCTGTGGTTTTTGTGATGTAGCCATCTTCCTTGGGTTGGAGTTTTCCTTCTAATATTTTGTGTAGGGCTGGGATTGTGGCTAGGTATTAGTTAAATCTGGTTTTGTCATGTAATATCTTGTCAAGTGATATCTTGTAATATCACTTTCTATGGTGATAGACAGTTTTGCTGTGTATACTAGTCTGGGCTGGCATCCCTGGTCTTGTAATGTCTGCATAATGCTTGATCATGACCTTCTGGCTTTCATTGTCTCCAATGAGAAGTCAGGTGTAATTTTGATAGGTCTGCCTTTATATGTTATTTGGCATTTTTCCTTTGTGGCTCTTAATATTTTTCTTTACTCTGTATGTTTAGGGTTTTGATTATTATATGGCAAGGGGTCTTCTTTTTGATCCAGTCAGTTTCATGTTCTGTAAGCTTCTTGTATCTTCATACTCATATCTTTCTTTAGGTTGGGTAAGCTTTTGTTAGATTTAATATTTTCTTTGACTGATGAATCTATTTCCTCTATTGAGATTCTCTCTTTCATCTCCTATATTCTGCAGTTCATGTTTGTGCTTTTGGTTCCTGATCATTTTTTAATGATTTCTGTTTCTATAATTCCCTCAGTTTATTATTTCTTTATTGTCTCTCTATTAGTTTTCAAGTTTTGAATAGTTTCTTTCATATGTTTGATTGCTTTTTCTTGGTTTTCTTTAAGGGATTTGCTAATGTCTTCCAATTTTTTGTTTGTCTTTTCCTCCATTTCTTTGAGGGACATTGTCATTTCCTCAATAAATGTTTCAAACCTTCTCCTGAAGTTATTTTTTACATCATTTTCTTCTGCTTCATCTATATTTGGTTGTTCAAGTCTTTCTGTTGTAGGGTTTTAGGTTTTACTGGTGTTGTGTTTTTCTTTGTGGTGTTGAGAGTGTTCTTACCTTTTCTACTCATCTTTTCCTCTAATAGGTGTTGTTGGGCCTGTCTGTGATTCTGCTGATTAATCTTATAGGTACCAGTGAATCCAAAGCTCAGATGGTTATTCCTCGTGGTACAGTCAGTGCCATGGTTCTAGTTACCCCATTGGTCACTTGGTCTTCCTGGCGATAGCTCAGCACTTCCGGTCTTTGCTCTGCTCCCTTCGATTTTTCTGTCTCAGGCCTACTCTAGCCTAGGTTGTTGGCACAGACCTGTTTCTTTAAATGTCCCTGGTCTGGTTCTGTTCCTGCGTAGGTCCCTGTCTTTAGGTTGGTCTTGCAAATGTCTCTGACTCTGGTCTACTCCTTCAGAGTTCCCAGGCTTAGGTGTGCCTAGACCTGCAGAGGACCTGGATCAGGTTTGCTCCCTCAGAGCTCCCAGCGTCATGCTTGGACCCACAGAGGTTTCTGGTTCCTGCCTAGTACCTTTGATTTCCCAGACAAATGCCTGGAACAACAGAGTTCCTGGCTCAGGCCCAAACCCTCTGAGGGCCCAGACTCACGCCTGGACCCACAGAGATCTCTAGATCCTTCCTACTCCCTCAGAGGTCCCAGATTCATGCCTAGATCAGTAGAGGTCCTTTCTCAGGCCTAGTTACTTGGATGTCCTAAACTCATGCACAGACCCACAGGGGTCCTGGCTTAGGTCTATTCCCTTGAAGGTCTCAGATTCACATCTGGACACTCAGTGGTCTCCGGCTCTGGCTCACTCACTCAGCAGTTAATCCCCAGACTGCTGTACCCAGCAAAGCTTTGAATGACCATTAATGGAGAACACAAGATATTTTATGACAAAACCAGATTTAAACAATACCTATCAACACATCCAGCCCTACAGAAAGTACTAGAAGAAAAACTCCAACCCAAGGAAGCTAACTGATCCCATAAAAACACAGGGAAGAGATAACCTCACACCAGCAAACCTCATAAAAGAGAAAACACAAACACTACAACTGAATAATAACAGGAATTTACAATCATTGGTCATTAATATCTCTTAATATCAGTTGACTCAATTTACCTATAAAAAGGCACAGGCTAAGAGAATGGATAGAAAAGCAGGATCCATCCTTCTGCTGTATACAAGAAACACACCTCAACCTCAAAGATAGATAATACCTCAGAGTAAAGGGTTGGGAGAAGATTTTCCAAACAAATGGACCTAAGAAACAAGTTGGTGTAGCTATCCTAATATCTAACAAAATAGACTTCAAGCTAAAATCAATCAGAAGAGATGGAGAGGGATACTTCATACTCATAACAGAATCAGTCCATCAAGATGAAGTCTCAATCCTGAACACCTATTTCCTAAATACAAGATCAAACACATGTGTAAAAGAAACATTACTAAAGGTTAAAATGCACATCAAACCACACACACTATTAGTAGGAAACGTCAACACCCCACTCTCCACAATGGACAGGTCTTCAAGACAGAAACTTAACAGAGAAATAAGAGAACTCACAGATATCATGATTCACAGGGACTTAACAGAAATCTACAGACCATTCCACCCAAACACAAAATAATATACCTTCTTCTCAGCACTTTATGGAATCTTCTTTAAAATTGATCACATACTCGATAACAAAACAAACCCCAACAGAAAAAAAATTGGAATAACCCCTTGTATCTTAATGGATCATCATGGTTTAAAGTTAGAATTTAACAATACTAATTGCAGAAAGCCTACAAACTCATGGAAGTTGAACAGTACTCAATTGAACCACACCTGGGTTAAGGAAGAAATAAGGAATGAAATTAAAGACATCCTACAATTCAACGAAAGTATGTGAAGGCACAACATACCCAAACTATGAAAACACTATGAAAGCAATGCTAAGAGGAAAGTTCATAGCACTAAGTGCCTATATAAAGAAAGTGGAGAAATCTCACACTAATGACTTAACAGCACACCTGAAAGCTCTAGAACAAAAAGAAGCTCACCCAGGAGGAGTAAAAGACAGGAAATAATCAAATTGAGGGCTGAAAGTAATAAGATGGAAACAAAGAAAACAATGCAAAAATCAAAGAAACAAATAGCTGGTTCTTTGAGAGAATCAACAAGATAGACAAACCCTTATCCAAACTAATCAAAAGGCAGAGAGAGAACACTCAAATTAACAAAATCAGAAATGATAAGGGGGACAGAACAACAAATACTAAAAAAAAAAAAAAAAAAAAAAATCCAGAGACTCATTAGGACATGCTACAAAAATCTGTACTCCACAAACTTGGAAAACTTAAAGGAAATGGGCAATTTTCTGGATGGGTACTACATATAAAAATTAAATCAAGGGCAGGGAAACAATTTAAATAGACCTACAACCTGCAAAGAAATAGAAGCTGTCATCAAAAGCCTCCCAATCAAAAAAGCCCAGTGCCGCACAGTTTCAGTGCAGAATTCTACCAGAACTTTCAAAATGAGCTAATACCTATACTACTCAAAGTGTTCCACATAATAGAAACAGAAGGAACATTGCCAAAGTGTTTTTATGAGGCTACAGTTACCCTGATACACAAACCACACAAACACTCAACCAAGAAAGAGAAATACAGACCAGTCTCACTCATGAACAAAGATACGAAATGCTCAATAAAATACTGGCAAACCAAATCCAATAACACATCAAAAAAATCATCCACCATGATCAAGTTGGTTTCATCCCAGAGACGCAGGAATGGTTCAACATACAAAAATCTATCAATGTAAACAACTATATAAATAAACTGAAAGAACAAAACCATATGATTTTCTCATTAGATGCTGAAAAAGCATTCAAAAAATCCAACACCCCTTCATGATAAAGGTCTTGGAGAGATCAGGGATACAACCTAAACATAATAAAGGCAATATACAGTAAGCCAACAGTCAACATCAAATTAAATGGAGAGAAACTCAAGGAGAGTCAACTTAAATCAGGAACATGACAAGGTCATCCACTCTCTCCATATCTATTAAACATAGTTCTTGACAGAACTGTAGATAGAGCAATAAGATAACAAAAGGAGATCAAGGAGATTCAAATTAGAAAGAAAGAAGCCAAACTTTCTATGTTTGCAGATGATATGAAAATATACATTAGTGACCCCAAAAACTCAACCAGGGAACTCCTACAGCTGATAAATACCTTCAGTAATGTGGCAGGATACAAGATCAACTCAAAAAAATCAGTAGCCCTCCTATATGCAAATAAGAAAGAAACTGAGAAAGAAATCAGAGTAACATCACCCTTCATAATAGCCACAAGTAACAAAAACTATTTGGGGGTAACCGTAACCAAGGAAGTGAAATACCTGTTTGATGAGAACTTTAAGTCTTTGAAGAATGAAATTGAAGAAGATACCAGAAAATGGAAAGATCTCCCATGCTCTTGGATGTGTAGCATCAACATAATAAGAATGGCAACCCTACCAAAAGCAATGTATACAATCAGTGTGATCCCCATCAAAATTCCAACACAGTTCTTCACAGATCTTGAATGAAAAAAAAATCAACTTCATATAGGAAAACAAAAAACCTAGGATAGCCAAAACAATAAAGGAACATCTGGAGGCATCACCATCTCTGACATCAAACTCCATTATAGAGTGACAGTAATAAAAACAGCTTTGTATTGGCATAAAAACAGACAGGCTTACCAATGCAATCTAACCATAGACCCAGATAATAATCCACACACCTATGAGCACCTGACATTTGACAAAGAAGCTAAAATTATACAATGGAAAATAGAAAGCATCTACAATAAATGGTGCTTGACATAACTGGATGTCGACATGTAGAAGAATGCAAATAGAGCTGTATCTACCTCCATGCACAATACTCAAGTCCAAATGGATTAAAGGCCTGAAGATAAACCCAACCACACTGAACCCGATAGAAGAGAAAATGGGAAGTAGCCTTCAATGCATGGGCAAAGGAGTTCACTTCCTAAATATAATCCCAGTAGCACAGACACTGAGAGAAGCAATAAATAAATGGGACCTCCTGTGTAGGAGGGAGGCCTTTTGTTAGTTGCAACCACCCAGAACTGAAATAATCACACAGAAACTCTATTAATTAAATCACTGCTTGGCCCATTAGGTCTAGCTTCTTATTGGCTAACTTTTCCATATTAATTTAACCCATTTCTATTAATCTGAGTATGGCCATGTGGTTGTGGCTTACCAACTAAAGTTCCTACATCTGTCCTTGGTGGGGCTACATGTTATCTCTCTGACTCCACCTTCTCTTTCTCAGTATTCATCTTAGTTTTCCCCACCTAGCTCTGTTCCCCTATAGCTTGCTATAGGCCCAAAGCAGTTCCTTTATTCATTAAAGGTAATCATAACATATAGAGAGAAATCCCACATCAATCCTAAAACTGAGAAGCTTCTGTAAAGCAAAGGACACAGTCAATAAGACAAAAAGTCAACTTACTGAATGGAAAAAGATATTCACCAACTGCACATCAGAAAAAGTACTTATCTCCAAATATACAAAGAACTCAAGAAATCACACATAAAAATTTGAAATAATCCAGTTAAAAAATGGAGACAAACTAAACAGAGAATTCTCAACAGAAGAATATCAAATGGTCAAAAGACACTTAAGGAAATGTTCAACTTCCTTAGACACCAGGGAAACACAAATCAAAACAAATCTGAGATACCATCTTACACATGTCAGAATGGCCAAGACCAAAAACACCAATGATAACTTATGCTAGAAAGGATGTGGAGTAAGTGGAATTCTTCTCCATTGCTGGTAGGAAGGCAAACTTGTCCATCCACATTGGAAATCATTATGGAGGTTTCTGAGAAAACTGGGAATCAACCTACCTCAAGATCCAGCAGTACCATTCTTGAGGGTATACACAAAGGATGCTTTATTATACTGCAAGGATATTTGTTCAACTATGTTCATAGCAGCATTAGTAGTAATAGCCAGAACCTGGAAACAACCTAGATGCCCCTCAACTGAAGAATAGATAAAGAAAAAATGGTACATTTGCACAATACCTACTCATCAGGTTAAAAACAAGGACATCTTGAAATTTGAATGCAAATGAATGGAACTAGCAAAAACAATCCTGAGTGAGGTAACCCAGTCCCAGAAAGACAAACATGGTGTTTACTCACTCATAACTGGATACCAGTTGCAAAGCAAAGGATATTGAGTCATTAGTTCATGGTCCAAGACAAGCTAAGTAACAATGTGAACCCTAAGAAAAACATACATATATCCACCAGGACAGGGGAAATAGACAAGATCGCCTGAAAAAATTGGAAGCATGGGGGTTGGGGGAGAAGGGACAACAGAAGGGGAAGAGGAGTAGAGAAGGGGAAGTGGGAGGAGAACTTGAAAGATTGGCATAGTCAAGATGGAGGAAGAACAGACATGAGAGCAAGGAAAGAGATATTTTGATTGATGGAGCCATTATGGGGCTAGCAAGAAACCTGGCACCAGAGAAATTCCGAGGAATCCACACGGATGACCCCAGCTAACACCCTAAGCAATAGGGGAGAGGGTGCCCAAATGGCCTTTTCCTGTAATCAGATTGATGACTTACCATAGAACCTTCATCCAGCAACTGTTGGAAACAGAGGCGGAGATCCGCAGCGGAGCACTGGGCTGAGCTCCTAAAGTCCAGTTGAAGATTGGGAGGAGTGAGAATATGAGCAAAGAGGTCAAGACCGTGGTGGGGACACCCACTGCAACAGTTTACCTGAGCTAATGGGAGCCCACCAACTACAGCCAGATATGGAAGGAAGCAACATAGGACCAAACTAGAACCTATGAATGTGGGTGACAGATTTATGGCTGGGACAGACTGCAGGGCCACTGGCCGTGTCACCAGGATTTATCACTACTTCTTTTACTGACTTTTTGGGAACCCATTCTTTATGGATGGATACCTTGCTCAGCCTAGATATAGTAGGGAGGGCCTTGGACTTTCCTACCAAAGCAATGTGTCTTACCCTCTATGAGGAGTGAATGGGGGTAGGGTGGGAGAGTACCTGTAGGGAATTAAAGGAGGGGAGGGAGTGGGAACTGGGATTGGTATGTAAATTGAAAAAAAAGATGGTTTGTATTTTTAAAATAAAATAAATGGACAGAGGTTGCATGTATATATTCACACACATATGCAAAGACACATGTAGATGTGCTGTGTATTTGGCAATAATGATCAACGAAATAGAGGTTATTAACTTGAGAGTGGGTAGGTGTATGTGTGGACTTAGAGAAAATATATCTTGCATTGCTGGGGAAAGGAACAGATAAGGTGTTATTTCAATTAACAACTTAAAAGTTCATTAAAATAGCACCTGATACATTAAGGACACAATTCAACAATTATATTTGAGTTGAAATACTCTTTCTAATGTAATACTGCACTAGATATACTTCATTTTACAGTCTGGAAAATGTGTTACTTTTTGTTGATTCCTTTTATTATGCTCTTTATACATTATCTTATTTTTCTCTTTGCTGAGTTTATTCATTATTATTTTGATATACTTTTGATGATTCCTTTTTACTATTCTCTTTATACATTATATTATTTTTTCTATTTGCTGAGTTTATTCATTATTATTTTGATAGCATATTTTCAGGTTTTCATAAGATATTTTCAGGCATAATTTAATTCAGTATTTCCCTACTACCTCCTCTTCTACTTTTCCTTCCCCTTAGAAATAGGGTCTGCCAGTAGTTTTCTGTGTAAAAGGAATACATAGACAAGCAGAAGCAGAAGTAGATATGGAGAATTATTGTGAGTAATGTTTGGGAAAGTATAAATCTAACAGGAAAACATGCACTATAAGGATTGGAGCCTGGCTTCTTTAGGTATATAAAGTCATATTTCACTTGGAATGTGCTGCCTGGGGCTATTCTTTTTCTAGCCAAGTTTTAGTCTAAGTTCAGAAATCAGATTGAAATGAGGCTCTGAGGATGCAATGTATCCTTAGTTAAGAGTATTGCATGCCACGCTGTCCCAGATCATTCCTGGTCTAGATTCTTGGCCCTTCCCTCAAACCCAGGAGACTTTTGGCACTCAGGAACAGGCCAAACCAACCATGAATGACCTGCTTGCCAATAGAACTGAACCCCTCTCTGGTTTCTGTTCCCTGGATCACTGCCCCAGGCCTAAGCTATCCCTATTAGTCCCTGACCCTACTGCTTGGTACCTCCCCCAACACCAGAAGAATTCAGTCACTCAGAAGCAGGCCACACCAGCCAGAATCAATAGGTGCATAGCCCAACTGTTATCAGAGGGGCTCCACACAGCAACTATTGAAAGAGATGCAGAGACCCACAGGCAAACATTAGGCAGAGCTTGGAGAATTATGCAGAAGTGGGGGAGGGAAGATTGTAGGACTCATTGGTTTCAAGGGCACCACATACAAAAGCAAGAAAATTCAAACCTGGGTTCTAAGGTCTAAAAGTGGCTGAACTGAAACCTGGGAGCCTGCATGAGAATGATCTAGGCCCTCTGCATATGCTACCGCTGTGTGACTTGGTTTCCATGCAGGAATTCTAGCATTTAGAGCAGGCAATGTCTCTAACTCTGTTGACTAATTTGGGGACCCATTCTTCCTGCAGGATTTCCTCATTCAACCTTCCTGAAAGAGTGGTTGTCAGGTCTAAGTGCAACTTGACAGACCTTGGCTGGCTTATATCCTGGGTGAGCTGGTCTGTATCTTAATAGAAAAATTGGATGAGTGGTGAATGGGGCAAGGGGAGGCAAAGGGAGGTGAGGGAGGGGCTTGGAAGAGGAGAGGCACAGGAAGATTAGGGAGGTGGGGGAGGGGCTGGGAAGACAGGAGGCACAAGAAGATTATTTTAAGATGTAAAAATCAGAAGGAAGGAATCTCAGGTTTCAATATTCTGGGCATTTTCACTCATTGAACTTGTAATTCATAGTTATTCCTGCTAGTTAAATCCTGCAAACTAGATAAAAATAAGCCCTTGAGGTTCCTTGCTGTTAAGATTAGTATAAAACGTGATAATAATATGAAGATAAGTATAAAACATGATAATAATATGAGGAAATTTGAAAGAAATTGAACCTCACTGTATTTTAATATTTTAAATAAATATAAGTAATTACATAATATAAACTTTATTTTAATTTAAAAGCTATGAATAAATGATGAAATATTATCAATGTATGGTGTTACATAGAAACATGAGAAAATCAGTGAATATAGAACTATTACAGTGTTCTAAAAACTGTCCATATAATGAATTTTTGTATATGTTTATTTGTTTCTTTATTTTTACAACATGACTGCTATCTCTCCTCCTATGTCTTTTGTTTAGTTTTGCATATGATTTACCCTAGCAAGGATACAGGGAATGTTCTTGTAGTAGTCCTGTCATTCAGAAGAGTAAGAAGAAACACGAAGGAAGTGATAAAATAAATCTCTTCTGATTAAACTTCATTCTGAATTAATGAGACAATTTGCCCTGGACTGTGGAAGAAGCCAAAGCCAAAGGCACTGCTTGAGTTTGGAGACTCTACGTGGATTTGTCTCTCAAATAAAATGAAAATATATTTACTTTCTTGAGTTGTCATGTTTGATTCATCTTGTTACTGTTTAGACCTTATTTTTGTAAAACAGAATTCATATCTCTTTCATAATGTAACAGTGCCCAAAATATAGAAAAAATTATGAACAGTAAAACTACTCTGCTTTAATGGAAATCTAAAGAAGTATCTTGTCAGTGGATATCCTCTGAAAAGGGATTTTCCTGTATAAGAGCTCAATAAAATCTTATTCTTTACAACAATGGCTGTTGTTTCTTGTTGTTGTTGTTGTTGTTGTAGGCTGTTTTTTTTCTTTTCTGGCATATTGAAGATCTGCAAAAAGGCTATTTTCCAGAATAGAGTAGAGTTATGCTCAAGCATGTCATAGATCTGAATATTTAAGAAGAAATCTGGAGAAGCTTTAATGTGAATGGTCACGCTAGAATTTAAGACTTTGAACAGTGGAGAGAACACTTTTCTTTAGAGAAAATACCAATGACTTAATACATTAAGTTAATGTATTAAAGCTGCCTTCTTATCACAGTAATAAAGCTGAGTATCAAGCCAAGAAACATATCTGCACAGTTGTTGAGAAAAAGTAGTGATTGAGTCTTCCTTTTACTTGGAAAAGGTCAACAACCATAAAAATACATCCATCAATTATTAATCCAGCAATAACTGGCATTTGAATCCCTCATTGTTCACTGGTAGATGGAAATCAGCCTTTCAAAGATCATCATTGACAAAATACAGAATACTAGGCTACATGATCAAATGCTGAGATTTATCACCCACTAATTATTCTGCAAGTTTTGAGACTCACAAATATCAAGAGTTTCGCAAACCTTAGGATATGTTCTTTGGGAAGGGTAGAGAAAGTTCATAGACCTTTCCTTGAATCTGAAAGATAGAATGTCTCAATGTTTCATACTTCATTCAGGACTCTATAATTATTTCTAATTTGTTAAAATATCTGATTTGCCATATAAATCCCCAATAACATATACTGATTAAATAAAATAGTTCTTTGAAAGTTTCAAACACAAACACTCACTGAGAGAGATAGAGACAGAGGCAGAGGAACAATATTCTTATTCTGTTTTCTCTTATCTCACACTTCTTAGATATTTATGTCAAGATCATCAAAGAGTCACCAACAAAGAGGTTACATTTAGAGATCAATGGTTTTTTATTTATTTTTTTCTGATGAAAGATTGGATATTTTTGATTGATTTTTATTGAACTCTACATTTTTCTCTGCTCCCCTCCCATCTTCAACCCTTCACCAAGGTCCCCATGCTCCCAATTTACTCAAGAGATCTTGTCGTTTTTTACTTCCCATGTAGATTAGATCTATGTATGTCTCTCTTAGTGTACTCACTGTTGTCTAAGTTCTCTGGGATTGTGGTTTTTAGGCTGGTTTTCTTTGCTTTATGTTTAAAAACCACCTATGAGTTAGTACATGTGATACCTCTTTCTCTGTTTAGGTTACCTCACTCAAAATAATGTTTTCTAGCTCCACACATTTTCCTGATATATTCAAGATATTGTTATTTTTTTCTGCTGTGTTGTGTAGTACTCCACTGTGTAAATGTACCACATTTTCCTTATCCATTCTTCAGTCAAGAGGCATTTAGGTTGTTTCCAGGTTCTGGCTATGACCAACAATGCCTCTATGAACATAGTTGAGCACATATCCTTCTGGCACGATTGAGCTTTGGTTATATACCCAAAAGTGGGTATATACTGGGTCTTGAGGAAGGTTGTTTCCTAATTTTCTGAGAAATCACCACACTGACATCCAAAGGGGGTGTACCAATTTACATTCCCACCAGCAATGCAGAAGTGTTCCCTTTTCTCTACAACCTCTCCAGCATAAGTTGTCATCAGTGTTTTTGATCTTGGCCATTCTTACAGGTGTAAGATGGAATCTCAGAGTTGTTTTGATTTGCATTTCTTTGATGACTAAGATTGGTGAACATTTCCTTAAGTTTCTTTCAGCCATTTTAGATTCCTCTGTTGAGAGTTCTCTGTTTAGGTCTGCACTCCATTTTTTATTGGATTATGTGTTCTTCTGATGACCAATTTCTTGAGTTCTTTGTATATTTTGGAGATCAGACCTCAGTCTGATATGGGCATAGTGAAGATCTTTTCCCATTCTGTAGCCTGTCATTTTGTCTTGTTGACCGTGTCCTTTGCTTTGCAGAAGCTTTTCAGTTTCAGGAGGTCCCATTTATTAATTGTTTCTCTCAGTGTCTGTGTTCTTTTTATTTTTAAACAATTTTCTTGTGTGACTCTGCAAATTTATCTCATTAGTGTGACTATAGAAGGCTCTAGGAATCAGTGAGATACTAAGGGGCCTCACTAGTGGGAGTAAATAGTAAAGGCTGTGTCTGTCTCTACAAGAAAACATTCATTGACTCATATTTTACAATGGAAGTGTAAAATCACATAAGTGAGTTTTCCATCCAGAAGTTCCTCATATGAACAATAATTAGTACAGGCTCAGTGCAAGCAAACATATAAGATGTGAATTAAGGTGAAAAATTTGCAAGTAGGAGTTCAGAAAGAAATAAAATGTATAGTTGAAAAAACAAACAAAAAAAAGTGAAGAGGAAGCTTTTGGAATGGGAGTGAATCTTTGCCAACTTTATGGCTGACAGGATTAATATCCAGAATATATAAAGAACTCAAAAAAACAGAGGCAGAACCTAAATACTCCTTTCAAGAGTTTGTATCTGAAGTATTTTTTAACTGAGAGAAAGAAAGGGAAATTGCTCAAAAACATCTCATAAAACTGTCTGTCTGCCCCAGTAATTTGGGAAGTGTGCATCAAAATACTGCTTAGATTTCTTCTTATCTCTGTCAGAAGGACAAAGATAAAAAACACAACAAACAGGAAAAGTGGGAAGGGGTAAAGAAAAAATGCAACACTCATTTACTCTTGGTGGGTTTACTAAATTGTACAAATCTGCAAACCAGTGTGAATAATTGTCACAGAGCTGACAGTAAATCAAGTATATGAAAGAACTACACTACTGCTTGTAACATGCCCAGAGAACTTGATTTCCTACTCAAGGAAACTTTCCCAGTCATGTTAGCCGTTGCTCCATTCACAATAGCTACAAAATTTAAACCACCTTAATACTCTTCAACTGAGGAATGGAAAAAGAAAGTGTGTTTAACATGTACTATGGAACACGATTCAGGTGTAAATAAAAATGGAATATTGAACTTTGCAGGTAAACGAAATGAAGCAAAAAAGATCATATTGAGTGAATTAACCCAGACCAAGTTACCAAAAAAAAAATCACATTTTCTGGACTTCTTAGCTCCAAATCTACAGATCTGAGTATACAATGTTGAGTAAACAAAGACATCAGGACAATATAAAGGGACAATATGCAGGATAGGCCTGAAGATTGGGAAGTTCACACAAGATAATTGTTCTAAAAAGATGAAAACAGAATCACAGGGCCAAGGCTCCAAGTGGACATGTGGAAGATAATTTAATACAATAGGGAAATGAGGCACAAGGGTAAAATAAGAACAAAGACATCTGATAAATCCTCAAGGGACCATATTTAATTTCATGTATAATTTTATTTTCTATTTATATTTTATATTTGCCTAAAGTTATACTCAATGCATGAGAATGTAAGGATAGATAGATAGATAGATAGATATAGATGTGCATAGAAAATTTGTATCTTAAAGATACTAAGTTACTTAGACTGATAAATTCCCTATTCAAATGACAGACTAAATAATAGGTAATATCAAGAATGAGAAGACTTCTTTTGAATGATTTGTCAGGTTGACAATGTTACTGCCAAAACAATATAAATTTTCTATTCTGAGCTTGGTTGCGTGTTAGAGGTTGTAGGTGGGTCTATATGGCTGAAGTTAATATACAGTTAGGACACAGTACTCACATAATCTAACTGTAACCAAGATCCCTAATTTTCTTTCTTGTCATTTCTCTCCACTTGTTCAAGAACATATTATTTAGAATGCCAAGGAGGGTATATCAATGATGATTATAAGCATTGCATGGTAAACAAAAAATGTACAAGTAAATCTCATGTGTTGGTAGCAAGGAATAGTTGGATGATAGGACTCAAGGACCATGACCACTCAACAAGAGGGAAAACATTCCTGTTGCTAGAAACCTTGTCAAGTGCCCAGGGTTAGTGATGTCACAGATTTTAGAAAAATATCTATAATTACAACTTTTCTAGACCAGCACAATTCCCTCCTTTATCTGTATAACCAGAGATAACTTTCTGAAAAAAGCTTCTCTTCACAGCAAATGGAAATCATCACAGAAATCCACACCTGGACACAAGGTGGAGAAACAGACTGTGGGGGCCCGGTACAAATGGATAAATCTACATCCCAGCTTCTGCATCTAGGCACCAGGCAACACCTCTGAAGAGAGCAAAGAAAGATACTAAAAGCCAGAATACCAAGAATTATACTGTGACACTTTCTCTGCTAGAAGTTGTAGAATTAAAGATGGTAAAATGTCAATATCAATGGCAATGTTAACACGGAAGGGGAAATTTATGCAGAGTCCCAGCAGTGTACAATGATCACAAATATCTAATGAGTGTGTGAATAAGGAGAATAGACTTGCCAAGGTAAGAGTGGCACTGTGGTTGTTTGTTCAATGCAGAGTAGTAAGACCTGAAACCCTATATATTCAAAGAATAAAATCGTACTCATCAGGTTGGGTGTGAATATATCCATGTATATATATGCATGTGTGTGTGTGTGTGTGTGTGTGTGTATCAGTAATAATTCAAATAAATGGGTATGATGTTGAGTGAGTGAGTACATAAAAGATGATTAAGTTTGGGTAGGTGTGAGGGAAGGAAAAGAAGAGGGAAAATGATGAAAACTAATGACAAATAAAAACAATAAAATGTAATAAAACAGCACCTGATATTGTAAAGAACACATTGACATTTGTGTTTGGATTTTCTTGTTAATATAACATAGCACTGAACTTCACATATTTTGCATCAGGACAATCTGTTACTTGACATATTGATTCATACTTGATTCATTTGAATCTTCTTAATATTAACTATGACATTTTTCTCTTTGTTGAGGACTATTTACATTTATTTTTCATTACATGTCTTGAAGATTGTTTAAAGTACTTCCATATATATATATATATATATATATAGGTTCAGTTGAGTAACTTCCAGCAGCTCCTTTTCCTCAAAGCTTTGGCTTGTGAACCTAGTGTGTGCCAAATTTATGTTATGCAAAGAAAAATACAGGGACAAGAAGAAACTGAAGAAAGTACAAAGAAGTACATTGATTTCTCTGTGGGATGTGTTAACCTAAGAATCATACATGGCAAAAAAAAGATAAATAGCTTGTGTGCATAAAGTTGTATTTTCTATGGAAGATATTGCCTGAGCTTGCTCCTTCAAGGAAAACCTTAGTATAATATAAGGTCTGTCATCAGGGGACAGAAGGCTCTCAGAATACAATGTGTCTTTAGATAAGGAACTTATGTGTAAATATCTTGTGTGTTTTTATTCTGGGACCATGGAATTCATAGTTACTGCTCTTGGTTGAATCCTGAATATAAGATCAAAATAAACTTTTAAGGCTCACCACTCATAAGATTATTATAAAATAAAAATCAAGTGAATGTGAAAAAAATAAAAAAATGGATTTCAGACTGTTCAAAATAAGCAGATAAAGAAATATATTTATAACAGACTTTAAATTGTAAAATATTTTTATTCCTTTAATTTTAAGACGTTATATTATAGCCATACCAATTGCTTCTTACACTTACTTCTTCTGAGCCATCCCATATTCCCCTCCATTCTTTATCATTATTGGGACTTCTTTTAAAACTAATTATTGTCATATTCAAAATTGTGAAAATTTGTTGAACTAATATGACTGTTTTTGAGTATAGATAGAAACATGGGAAATGGAGCGAATTTGTTTACTGTTCCATAAAGTTTTTCAGAAAATAAAATCCTTAACTAACTTTGGGCATATGTGTATATACAAGCAAAGACATAGGCAGATTCCTGGCACATTAATGTCAGGAAGGATAGTAAGATGAAGGAAGAAGGAAATATTTAAATATTGTCCTGCATTGACCTCAACCTGAAGAGATGAGGCAAATTGCCTATGATTGAACATGACAACAAATCCACAGGTAATTGTTGATGTTGAGGACTCTTAGGTGATTTGTCACTCAACTGACAGTAAAGAATATTTACTTTTCAGACTTTCATGGTTGGTTCAACTTTGTGTTCTAAACTTTAGTATGTTTTTTAAAAAAAATTCTATCTGCTTTTATAACACACCAATATATGTATATGGGTGTATATATATATATATATATATATATATATATATGTGTGTGTGCATGTGTGTGTAAATTTGGGAAATTAAAAATACACTCCATATTGGAAAGTGTGAAATAGACAGTTATCAATGGATATCTAGAAGGATCTTGATTAGCACAAGTAAAATATTATTAATCATAAACATATTTTGGAGGGGAAAATAACTGCATTCAAAATTTTTAGAATCATTTCTCCAATAC
>PVIU01020441.1:0-33968 GCA_004026605.1 Ondatra zibethicus
GAGGGAGTAGGGAGTAGGCATGGACTGGGGAGAGCTTGGGGTAGTAGGAGAGTGGAGATGGAGGAAGGGTGGATATTGGAGAAGGGAATAAGATATCTACATTAAGGGTGTCATTTTAGGATTAGCAAGAGTCTTGGCTCTAGAGGGGATCACAGGTGTCCATGGGAATGTCCCCAACTAGGTACTTGGGCAGCAGAGGAGAAGGTACCTGATCTATCCTTGTCCCATAGTCACAATGATGAATATCTTGATCATCACCATAGAAATTTCGTCTGATGGATGGAGATAGAGACAGAGACCCACATTCACATCAGACCAATGGACTGAGCTCCCATGGTCCAGTCGAAGAGCAGAAGGTGGGAGAAAATGAGCAAGGAACCCGGGACCGGGAGAGGCTGGTCCACCAACCGAGACAGTGTGCCTGATGTAATGGGAGCTCACCAAATCCAGCTGGACCAGGACAGAATGAGCATGTGATCAAACTGGAATCTCTGTATGTGGCTGTCAATGGGTGCTGACTGTGAAGCCAATGACAATGGCACTGGAACCTATCTTTAAAAAACATGTAACTTGAAAGGGAGGTCTGATAATTCTCATGAAAGACTTATAACTGAGAAGCACTCAGAGACTAGCCAAGCTGCCTGGAAAAGGCAAATCAGCCAAGCTGGCTGTAAAAGTGTCAAACCAAATGAGCTTCCTTGAAGGGATACTCTCTAACCTGTGAAGTTTCTTTCAATTGAGCTCCATATTTCCAGCATTCCTGAGCTATTGCCCATACTGGGATGGGTTTTCCATAATTCAACTCCTTTTGAATTGTTTGTGCTCCTGAAATAACCCCCCTAAAACTCTTTGGATTACCAATCTGAACTTTGGTGTTATTTCTGCATTGATATACAGCTTCCAAACCTTTGGAGAGAAGGCATTTATTTATTCATGTCTTCCCAGGAAAAATGTCACACAGACCTGAAGACATGCTAAATGGATAGGAGAAATAATTATCCCCATAATGAAATTACTTATGTGACTTTCAAACATCTTTCTCCTATGTAGTTGCTTTTAGACCCACATTAGTGGATCTGTCCTCTTTCCCATATGCAAAAGCCATGGCTATTGTTCTTCTTGCATCTATCCTGCTTCTCATTGACTTTACAAATTTACAGTTTTCCAGTGCCTTGGGTTTTTTGTTGTTGTTGCTTTGTATTTTTTATTTTTTTGCTTTGTTGGTTGGTAGGTTCTCTCAAACTAGAATTAAATTTTCCTTGTGCTGTGTTGATTTTTCTTTGGTTTGGATTTGTTTTTTAATCAATGAGACTAAGAACCCACAAAGGTGAACCAGTAACAGGATTAGAAACCACCAGTGTGGCATCATGACTACTTCCAACTGAAAACTTTGAATTAGGAGAAAGTTCAGGAAAACATTATCTGAATATCCTTTTGTTGATTAAATCATTTTTTTTTAAAAAATAGCTACAATAAGTTCTCCTTCAAAGGAGATTTCAACCAAGAAGAAGACTGCCTGTTAACACTGGGATGAAAAATTGTCTAAAAATGCCAAATACAACCTTACATACTTTTCAGCTAAAGTGCTATATTCCTAGCTCCACAATCTTAGTCAACAGCTCTCAGTTCTAATTTTTTTGGAGTCATTCCTTTCTTTCTCATTGTTCCCCATATGGGAGAAATAAGTTTTTGTCTAGTTAATGTGTTTGTTTTCAACTAACTTTCAGCTTCCTCTTCCATATCTCCTCTCCCCTTATTTTCAAGTGCTTTTAGCTAAATTGATATAGAAAAATAATCTTCCAACATAGGCAAAATGTCTGTTATCTGACTTGTGAACATGACTTGGAAGTGTGAGCTTCATGTTGGCAAAGATGCTGCTGCTTTTATTCATAATATTGTTCTATCCAAAGGACTGTCCCTGTGTCGTGTGGATTCTGGAGTGAATGATAGAGCAGAGCAAAGACAATCTACAATGAATTTTATAGAACACCATAAAAATTCTGCATTGGAATTTCCTCAGTATGCTATTGGTTGAATACATTAGTTGTACTTAATATGAAAGAAGACATTTTACAAGGCATAAACAATAAGAAGCAAAGAGAACAGCAAAATTATCTTGATGGCTTTTTTCCTGTTTAGGTGAAATTCCACAGAGAACACAATTTTAAGCTAAATTTATTTATATGTTTTATTTGTATTTAAACATATTTTTATATGTTTGTATAAGTGTATTACCACAGAGGCAAAATGAATATATCAGGTCTCATGATGAAGGAATTAATGTTGGTTCCGAGTTAGCTCATGTGGTTGCTGGAAACTGAAATTAGGTACTCTATAAAAGAGGCAAGCAATCCTAGATACATAACACATAAGACAAATACATAACATACTTATCTTTGTAAACTTATCATCATTAAAACCATTCCTTTTAATAACTATACATATTTCAATCAAAATTTAAAGATTAGATTCACTAGTGAATATGTTTAATAGCCTAAAAAAAAAACCCTTTCTACCCCACCCAGTCATATCTATTCCCGCACTCCAGGCATGGACCAGGAAGCATCTCCTAAACTTCAGTCAAGTCCCCTCTGTCCAACTGGTTCCACTCTACTCTAGCTGTTTCCAACCTTCAGGCTCATCCTGTCAGGAAATCATCTCTTTTGCTCCAAGCTTCTCTGTCCATATCAGAACCAGAATTAACAAAAGAAGTTTAATTGCCCAGATACCATAATGAGAATAATAACAGTATCAAAGACCAAGGAAGAATCTTCTCTCCAAAACTTACCTGTTCTGCATAATGCTATGTATTGATTATCATAATATGAGCATATGCTTGAAATTAGGAAGTGTGAATAATTTAAATAATTTCTTTCTGGATTTGTTTTGGCAAATCTGCATGTTGTAAGTTTACACAAGATTTATGCTCACTTTGTTGAACTTCTAAAAAAAAATCAGGGTTGTTGACAGTTGTTTTAAATTATTTACTGTATATTTCAGAATGTTTGAATTTTAACAACATTCTGTCTTCTAAAACTAAGCAATGAATACCTTTAGATTCATTTTGCTCTTTTTAAATCAGCTTCACAAATGTATGTAGTTGCTTTCCTTTTAGAAGACATCAATTTATTTAACTAAATTTATTCCTTTTTAATATAATAGAGAATTAGAAGTATATCATATATACATATTTTCCATTGTGCTAACTTGCATTTCAATGATAGCTTTTTTTTTTCAAAAAAAATCCTTAATTTTCATGAAGTCTTGTTTAGTTATGTTTTTCTATTTTTTTCTGTGTATTTTTGTTAACAAACTAATTGAGCTCTGTCTTACTGAAGGTCACAAAGATTTATTAGTATGGTTTTATCTTAGACTTATGGTTTTGTTTTATTAACAGCTTTGATTCATTTATTCTTGTATACTATGTTATTGATGGATACAACTACATATTTTTGCATGTAGAAATCTAGTTTGTGCTGCACTATTTGTTGTTGAAGACCCTTTATCAATGAACATAAATCTAAGCAGCACATATTTTCAGATATTCAATTGACCTAAAGAATATTCTTATACTGTGTTCAACATCCTATTTATCATTTCAACATGTATTTATTGTGGAAATAAGGAATAATGAATCCTCTAACATTGATCTTTAATAGCAAAATATGTCTTTACCCATTGCATTTAGAAGTTCTGTATAACTGACTCAGTTCACAAATTGTTGTCAAAACTTTCAGCTGATATTTTCACAAGAAATTTAAGAAATCTGTAAATAGAGTTGCAATGAGTCTTAGTGTTTTATTGTTGGGAAGAGACAGCCTGTCCATGACAACTCATAAAGGAAAGCGTTTATTTGGGACATCCTTAAAGTTTCAGGGGGTTAGTCCAATATCAGCATGGCAGGAAGCATGGAGACATGCAGCATAGTTCTGGAAAAGGAGTTGAAAATTTTACATCTCATTGTGTAGTTTGGTCTTCAGAAGCCTCAAAACTCACTCCCCACTGATATACTTCCTCCAAATATGTCACACCTACCCCAACAAGGCTGTATTTCCTTCTTCATAATCCTTTCAAATAGTACTACTCCCAACGAGCCTATGTTAACTGTTTTCATTCAAACCACCACACCATACATAGCCACAATTATAATAGCTATTTCAACTATTAATCATAATATAGATTCCATATATTTAGGTCTTCTTAATATTTTTTCCATCATATTTGGAATTTACTGACCACAGTTTAATTATTGCATACTTCCTTTGTTACTTTAAGTCTTAAATATTTCAAAATTGCCAGTTATAAAAATGAATTCCAAGATCACTGGCACATTAGGCATGTACTCTATGAACAATGTATGTCCTAAGAACAATATATTTTTGTTTGTTTATCAGTATAAGCTATATTATTTTCTTTTTTGATGGCTCTATTCTATTATTTTATTTTTAAATTTTTTTTGATTCTTTGGGAATTTCACATCACTTACCACAATTCTTCCTCACATTTCCCAGCCCTTCCATATCTGTCCTCCACCCTTGTAGCCTTCCAAAAAAACCCAAAATTTAAAAAAGAAGAATAAAAAACGTCACTTTCCATATTTACCACCACTCCATCACACAATCATTTGTTGTAGTAGCCTCTAGAGCTGCAGTGTTTCACATAGTATATCCTTTTGATCAAACATCTTTAGTTTAAAATATTCATTGTAGTGAGTTGGTAGTCTGGTTCAAGGTCTCTGGCTTCTGGTATAACATTAATATGGGGCCCTCACCAAAACTTCTCTTAGATATCCTGCTGTTTCCTGGAGCCACAGAGATCCTGCTACATTGGTTGGTTCTATAGGACCCTGTACTTCATGCACTCATCAGGTCATAGAAGGGTTAGATGTTGAGGTGGGTCAACTCAAAACCCTGGATATGTTCCTGGGTGTTAGCTGAGTTGGTCAATCTGGCCCACTGCTGGAACCAATACTCTCAGTAATGGATCCATGCCATTTCTCCTCTAAACATGGTAAGGGATCAGGTCACCTCTTCCACATGCAGGGCCAGCTTTCCTGTTGTTGTGTAAGGGGTTGGGGGGAAGTTCCAGGATGAGGGAAAGCTCCCCCGATGCAGCCAGCAAGGGATAGGTTCAGCTCTCGGGTGCTTGGGCCACCAGCTTTGCTCTTCCATGATCTCAGGTAGTAATACAAGTCACAGGACATCAACACTAAATACAGTTGTGGTAGGACCATGGACCCAGACATAGCATTTAGTCACAGATCAAGCCAGGCTGTCACCATGGCCATGGGTGAAAGGATAGGGAAATCAAACAAATATAGCCTCTGTGAGAGCATGGCTGCCAGATGCCAACATGTCCTCAGGTGTCAGTCAGTGGTAACATGGGCCATGGACATCATCACAGACTTCAGCTGTGGCTGTAGATGTTGTACAGCCATGGATACAGACATATTATTCGGCAGCAGCATAAGCTAGAAGGACATTATATGGCAATAGGTGACAATATGGTGACCTATATCAGCATGTTCCTCACTGATGTTGCTCCACTACTTCCAGTTCTCTCCACAGTATATGAACCACTCTGCTTCTCATTCTCTCGCGATTCTCCACCACATACATGTTTATCTCATTGGTGCCCACCCATCTGGACTGATGAGCTCACATTTGTTTGATTTCTTATCGATTATAGCTGAATATTTTCAAGCATTCCATTTTTATGTAGGCAAATATCTCACATATTACTAATTTCAAAATATGAATTTCTTTACTTTCTACTATTTTTTTCATAAATTGCTATTGCATTTTGTCAAATATTTTCATCATCTGTTGAGATGTCCTAGTAGCACATATTTCTTGACTAACAGTATATAAAAGTTATTGTATTTCATTTGCTAAATTAGCCTTATACTAATCCACTTTGTAAGGAAAAGTATCATTATAGATTTAGAAATATTTCATTTGAGGGTTGAGAATTTGCCTGTCTGTACTCTTAAAGAATGCCAGCATGTATTGCTGGTGATTCTTTACTATAAATTAAAAGAATATTCTTCATCAAAATTAATGTGCTGAAATCATAATTCCCAATATGAAGAATTTGGCAGTTGTGGTATCTGTAAAGTATGGTGTTCTGTGTTTCTCACCTTAAAATTCATATGGAAAATTAAACATGTGATACAATAATATCAAGAGATGAGGTCTCTGGGATTTGATTTGAATGAGGCTTTGAGTAAAGTCCTTATTAACTACTCCTGAAGGAGCTTATTTAGCCCTCACTATGTGTTTATCAAAGCTACAATATGGCAACTGTGAAGAAGAGAATTAGCACTCAGCATATGATAAATCTAAAAGTATCTTGAAATTATATTTCTTAGCATCTAGATAGAAGTTTGTTTTTATAAATTTATTGAAGCTCAATGCATGAGAGGGGGGAATGGGAGTCAAATAATCCCAAGGTGGCTCTAAAAAGAATAGTCTAAGCTTTTTCTTTATTAAAGAGGAAAACACAAGGAACAGGAATGAAGATCCAAGTGTGGAGCATAAGAAGAAGACTTTTTCTGGGTACCCAAAAGTCATGACCAAGCTGGTCTAGCTTTCCAAAGGCCATTGGCTGAAAGAGGTTTGCCATCACCTCCCCCTTTTGTCTAAATAAGAGAGTTCCAAAATCAATACAAAATTATATACACTAAGAACAGATATCAAGTATAAAAATTGGCAACTAACTTTGACTAAGACCTAGAGTAAGAACAGACCATTTTCAGAGGCAGAAGAAATTTTCAAACCATCCTATCATGTGTTGGCAAGGTTTGGCAGTCTTTCTTCTTGTATCCTGTTTGTCAAATCCAGACATCATGTACTTCGTCAGTGATCGAGGCATGGGCAGTTCCTTTAAAGGTCAGTTGTGGCAAGAAGAAAACAAGCTCCTAGTGGAGTGTCTTCAGTGTTCAACATTCTCTCAGGAATAGAATTGTGCTGCCAGGAGCAATTGTGTCTCTTGTTAACAGAAACCTAAGTTATTTAAATGCCATACTCTACATATCTTTTAACTAGTTGAAGATTACCTATCTATGTAGAATACAATATCTATGTATCTAAAGAACCCAATTAGTCTGACTATAAATAAGACAAACATGGATGACTATTGACCTATAATACTGAATATTAATATAAATTAAATACTTAGTCTTCATATCAGAATATTAAACAATCTTTAAACAATTGTGCAGTAAATGAGGACAATGACCTCAAAAAGTAAACAATGTATAAGTGTCTTGATCTGAGCTAGAAATATATAATGTAATATAATAAATATATTCTAAAAATATATAAATATACAAAATGGCTTAAACATGCATACACTCTGACAAAATAATTTTGCATAAGTATACAAATATTACAAACAGAAATAGGAGCATATTTAATATAATAAATATAATTTGAACTTGTATCAATATACAAGAATCTATATCAATGTAAATTGTCTCTAAACAATAACTTTCAAATATTCACTATATTACTATTATTATTTTTAATGTGAGTAAGCTCACACTAATATACCTATTATCCCATTCAAATTTCCCTCTTTTTTTCAAAGAGGTCTCTGGGCCTACATCATTTTCACCCCAAACCCCAATTCTATATGAGTAATAATCAACCCCTAAATGGTATCCATAATCCTGGGAAGAAAAATTTTGTAGGGAGAGGGAACATCATCTTCTAAAATTGCTTCCAGCTTTTAAGGGGGTGATATTTTTTTCCATGTGGTCCTGTAAAAGTAAAATGATGATTAAGTTTCAAGATTACTGCCTTGTGTAACTGCAACTGATCTCCAAGTAGTCAATAGGGTTTTTCTGACATTCATATTTGGGGTCCTGGCCAGAAGGTTGTAAGAAGGTACACCATTTCAGCAGCTGACACCCCCAAACAGTCTTATAGTTGCACTATCAGCATTATGACATCATATCTACCAGGTGAAGTTGTTGTGGGATCCCACCTTCTTCCTGGACACTTCATGCATTACTGCAGGAAAATCTAATGTTCATTGTGGAAAACTTAAACATTATTCATATAGACACAAATTCAATGAGAAATACAATTTAGACAAAATAGGCATGGAGAAAAGTAAAATATTTTCTTAAAATATAGCTTCTTTCTGTCCCATACCAGATGGCTACTGACATGAGATGGAAAATCTGAATTTTTCTTTTAACAACGTGCTTGGATTTAGAGAATGATAGCCATTTTCCAACTACAAAACCAGCTCTATATGTATACACACACACACACACACACACTATATATATATTCTTTTTTAACCTCAGATGACCTATCACCATAAGTCATATTCCTTCTTGCTTGGTGATCCTTTATGGATACTTATTTTTCTTTAGTAATCCAAACATACAGGTTCTCTTGACTGTTTCAAGATGTGTATTTTCCTGTAAAGGCAAGAACAGAACTCTGCCAAACCCTTGTGAGGTTTCCTTAGCACCTGTATGGGTGTCATCTCTATGGATAAGCTGTCATTTCTCTTTCTCTAGAGGTTTCTCTTTTTCAAACTGAATCTCTATTAATTTTGATGGTATCCATAGATTTTTTTCTCCTGTGGAAACAGAAGCAAAACTTCTTCTACAACATAGCATATCTCCTGGTTTTCACTGTGAGGTGAACATATTCTTGAAATACACAGACATATTTAATTTAGAAGTTTTATTTTCTGTTTTCCAATGTCTCTCTGCTTTTGTTGTTCCTTTCTCATTAGCGTTAAGAAAATTCGAGGTGAATAAAAATTATACAACATATATCTGGGTATGTTTTCCATCCTTTTCTGTTTGTTTAGGATATCCTTTATAGGTTGATTTGATTTTTTTCTAACTGCCAGACATGTGGGACTGTTTGATATACCTATAATATGCTTTATATTAAAATAAACAAAAAATATTTTATTTTCTGAGACACAAATGTTGGACCATTGTCTACCTTGATGTATGCAGGCATACCCATAATGGTCATAACTTCTAATAAATGCATAATTACTGAATCAGCCTTTTCTAAGCTCAAGGCAGGTGCCCCTTGAAAACCTGAAAAAGTGTCAATGGTGTGGTGCACATATTTTAATTTTCCAAATTCTGTAAAGTGGAATACATCCATCTGCCAGATTGCATTCCTTTGGGTACCCTTTGGGTTTCTCCCTACAGGAAATGGTATTTGGTTATAGAAAGAGCCAGTAGGACATCTCTTTATTATCTCCTTAGCTTGTTGCATGTAATAGAAAATTCCTTTTTTAAAACTTTGTATAGACATGATATTTTTATGACATTCTGAGGGATTCAGCACACATTCAATCAATAATTGATTAATTGTTGCGTTACCTTATGCTGGAGGATGAGGCAGCCCCATATGGTATAGCATGTGTATACCATACATGCTATATAGGACATGTATATAGAAGAAACCCATTCCTGATTATTTATTGAACCTGTATGAATAATGAAGTCAATTCTGTATCATCTGGTATAAATTCAGCAGGTTCAATATGTAAGACAACTCTTTCTCCAAATTGTAAATCAGGAACTATATTAAGAGGTTATGTATAATCCCTTAGTACCATGTGAATAACATGTAACTCAGCCTTTTTGACAGAATTATAAGGGCTTTGTTCCACCTTACTTAATTCTTCTGATTTGTAACATGCCTTTTCTAATGTATTTATATCAGTATAAAATGTATGAGCTCCAGTTGTTTGTGCATCACATACAATTCAGGGAAGAATCCAAGTAGTTCTCTTTATAAGGTTAATTCTATCACTTTTAGGACGATTGTTATTATTTTCTCCCAAAAAAAATTAGCACAAACTCTTTGCTGAGGTTCATTGTCTTCCAATAACATTTTTTAAATTTTATCAGTAGTAAAAGTCACTATAATCTCTGCTGGGTCTATACCTGCTAATTTACAAAGTCTCAATTTTGCTATTCTAATTAATTCACAGACATTTCCCACATAAGTTTTTAATTTTTAACTTGGTTTATATGGTAAAAAAATCCATTCTAAGATAATAACTTCCCTCTGCATTAAAATTCCTGTAACGGAAATATTGGAAGGCAGTATGACTAGCTAGAATGCAATTAAGATTTGAATTCACCCTATCCACACAGGCCCCCTATAATTTCTCTTCAATAATTGTCAATTCTTTTGCTGCTTCGGATGATAATCTAGTCTTTGCAACCATCTAAGGTTTTGTTTAAATGAATTAATAAATTAGGTATTATCCCAACAGCTGGTCATAGACTGGAAATTTCCCCTAACACTCTTTGAAAGTCATTAAGTGTCTGCAATTGGTCTCTCCTTATTTATGCATTTTGTGGTCTAATTTTCTCTAACCTATTTTGTAACCTAGGTAATTGATACAATCTCCTTTTTGTATCTTTTCTAAAGCAATTTGTAATCCCCATTTAGTCAAAAATTTCTTTGCTTATTCAAACATTCTTTCTAAAATATCTCCATTTAAATCAGATAACAAAATGTCATCCATGTAATGTTAAAATAAAGACTTATGAAATTGCTTACATATTATTTCCAATGGCTGACTTACAAAGAATTGGCACAGGGTGGGGCTATTGATCATTCCCTAGTAGACTGAGAATTATTATAAGTAGGCACTGTGCAAGGAAATTTTTCTCTGTCCTTTTCTTGCAATGGTATAGTAAAGAAACAATTCTTTAATCAATAACTATGAGAGGCCATCCTTTTGGTAATAGAGAAGGCATAGGAATTCCAGATTGTAGAGGGTCCATAGGTTTAATTACAGCTGTTGATAGGTTTTAGATCTGTCACCATTCTCCATTTTCCAGAGAATGCCAAGGGCTGGTTGATTTTTCTATATACTGAGCATCTAGTTGCTCCTGTACCAGCTGTTCTAAAGTCTGGAGCATGTCTTCTGTTAAAGGCCTTTGTTCAACCCATATTGGTTTCTCAGTTAACCATTTTAAAGGCAAGGTCATTAGTAACTCTGATGTTTTGCTAGTTGCTTTGTGTTCCTGTACAGCCTGAATGACTGGTAACCTTTGTTTATAATACATTATAATATCCTTCCAGGAAACATGAGTTTTTGGAACTACAGTAATGTTAATCTGGGTACTCCATTGCTGCAGTAGGTCATGACCCCATAAATTCACTGCAACATTAGCTACATATGACCTCAACCTTCCTTTCTTTTTTTCTGGCCTTATGCATTCAAACCATCTCATGACTTCTTTCACTTGAGATAGGGTTCTAACTCCTAGGAACTTAACATCTGCCTCTTGAAGGGGCCAACTTTGATGTCAAGATTCTGGAGAAATAGTAGTCATAACCACACCACTGTCCAGTAATCCCTCAATTACAATATTATTCATAAGCACTCTTAGCTTTGGTCTTTGATAATTTATAGAAGTCTGCCAAAATATACATTTCCTTTTTCCTACTGGAATTTTTATTCATATTTCATGTCTATTCCATCATTCAGAACAGCATGTTTTTTTTTATAGTAGGCACTGGATTTTTTAAATTTTCCTTCTGAGACATATTTTCCACAGTGACTGGGAATGACTGGACCACGTTTGACATGGGGCCTGCAAGAGGCCACCCAAAGAGTTTCCTGATGTTATCAGTTTGCCTTTTCTGCCTTTTGTTGATTCCTTGGTCCAATGTCAGCCTTTGCAACATCTCCTACATTTACTGGAAAGCTGGGACTTCCTATTCTTGCCATTTCCAGAGGAGACATTATTCCTAGGAATTCTTTGTCTACAGTCCCTTTTCAGATGTACTATTCTACCACAATTGAAGAGTTTGACATTTTGGTGTCTCCTTATACCATTGGAAATCTGTTCTCTTACCCAAGCCTCAGTACTGTAGTCAAATGTCTCAATATTCATTGTATGTAAGATCCATTCGTCTATTGGTGCTGACCTGACATTTAATGGCCCAAGGATCTCTTTGAATTCTAAGTTGGCACTTTCAAAAGCCAAAGATTCAATAAGTATACATCTAGATTCTGGATCTGTTACTCCTATATGTACAGCTTTAGTTAATCTTTGTAAAAAGTCACTAAGGGTTCTCTCTGGCCATGTTTAACCCTAATATCTGATGTGGTTCTCTCCTCTGGTTCCTGACTCCTGTCACATGCATTTAAAGCTGCTGGGCTACATAGGTGCAAGGTGCATTTGTCATAGATAGCCTAGTTCTGAGGAGCAGAGTAATGGACCTCCCCACGAATTTGATCTTGGGAGGTCTCAAATCCTTTTGCTTTCCAATCTTGTTCTAAAATATTTGCCTCCTCTTTCCAATAACATGTCCAATGCAGCTGGTGTCCATCTTAAAGACCAGTGAGATTAATTAAAGACAGTTGTGTGGGGTAGCCTTTTTGCTTGAAGCCCACATTTTCACCATTTCCCTAACAGAAAATGAACATAATCTATTAGATACTATCACTTGTATAATTTCTTTTAAATTGGTCACACATATTGGTTGCCATGTATATTCTTTAAATACATTTGGGTGCTTTATGCCAGATTTTTTTCTCAGATGAAATTACCAAATAGGCTGTTAAAACTCTGGGTAAGTCATCCCCGATATGGGCATGTATGGACAAGGCTAAATCCTGTTCTTGTACCATCTGTCCCTGCTCATTAGTTTTGATAATTTCCTGAAACTTTTCAAATTTTTTCACCACTACCTTGGGTAAACTCTGAATCTCCTGTGCAATGCTTTGCTCTAATGCACTTATTGATGATTCCAAGGTATAAAATTTGTCCAGGAAAGGAAACATCTCCTCCTTGGATATAATTATGATGGTGTGCATGTTACCTTCCTTAAGAGATACCTTATCTGTTACAATATCATAACTCTTCAACAGATTCTGATTATTAAATTCAGCAGCATGAATTCTGTCAAATAATGTCTCAGCACCCTTTGACATGGACTGGATTTTGTCTATCAAATTGATGCTATCCCTCTCCATACTATTGATCATCACAACTAGCTTTTCACTATTACTCTGTAAAGACTGTATCATTACTAAACATGCCTCATTCTTTCCTCTGTTTTCAAGCCATTCTCTTAATAAGATAATATGAGAAATAAAACTAATTCCTAAAATCAAATAAATGGATGTATAAAGAAAATCACAGAATCCTTGCAGAATACCATCCACAGAATTAGCAAGATGATTATTAAATTCCAGAATGGTTGTATTATCAATAATTTTATATTTTTTCAGATCTTACCTGTCAGAATGCAATTACAGTGAATTGGAACAGGTGTAATAATCTTTATTGGCCATCAAGTGTCACATTTGCAGCCACAACTGAGACGGAAAGACACAAGCAGTGACTAAGAGTTCGGTTTGGTTTTGCACATATTGCTTACCTAGGTATTGAAAAATATACTTTGTTTAACAAATTAAGAGCAGTTATTAAGGATTATTAAAGCAATTCCGAGAGTTGGTGACCAGAATATGGAGAAAGCCCAAAACTTTCAGTCAGTTGTGAGTCCCAAACTGTGCATGCTGCAGGGATTGCTGGCTCGATTGGCAGCAATTATGGGTTGCTAGCTGCCAGTGGGGAACATGCTAAGCAGCAGCATGTGGGCCACTGGTGGGGAGTGCACCTAATAGCAGCATGCTGAGCCTGAGTGCCATTTGGAACCACAGGCAGGGAGAGTCAGTGCTCTGGGAGGCATACCAGGAACACTGCAGGGAGTTTTGAAAAGATGGACTCATTCCCACATTGGGGCACCAGATGAAGCTAAATGCATAAAGTGGGAGGGAAACACGAGACAAATAATTGCAAGATGACTCCAAAGAGAGTATTCTAAGGGTTTGCTTTATTAAAGGGGAAAATTCACAGAACAGGAATGTGAGTCCAACCTCAAGGCATGGACTGCAAACAGAAGAGGCTGATCTAGGTGGGCTGGCAGCGTTCTCTGGGTACCCAAAATTCACACCCCAATATGGTTCAGTCTCCCAAAGGCCATTTGCTGAAGGAGGTTCCCTATCAATTTATTTTCATGAACTACTCATGTATGAAGTATTTTCTTAGAGTAGGTTCAGTTAACTAAGGCAGGCAATAGATTTGCTTACAAGAAAAGTAGGAATACTTTACTGTTTACAAAGGTGCAGAATAGCAACATTATGAAATCATATATATCTAAATAACAATATATTGGCACAAATGTATATATTAAGTAAAAGGAAGCCATGATTCTGACAGATCAAAGGAGGTACATAAAAAATCTTCTGGGAAGGAAAAGAAGTGAGTAATAATTGAAATATATTTTAATTTAAAAAATACTTTATCCACAAAATAATGAGCCTCAATTGGTTTTGCAATGTCAAGTGGTGATCCCTGAAGCCAAATGATTACAAATAACAAAAAAAGTATTTGTATTTATATACTTGTGAAAGAAAAATGTATCAATTTGGGAGGGAAACGATGGAGGAAGCTAGAGGGAGGTAAGTAAATGGGGAGTGATGTAATTATAATTTAATTTAAAATGTGAAATAACCTACTAGCAGTCAAAAGTAACACAAAAAGTCTCATTTCAGGCATCCAGTACACAAGCACTTTGATGTTCAGCATTCCAACTTTAAGAACTATAAGAAAAAATTTCTGTGATTTAATCTCCATACTCTATGGTATATTTGTTGCAAAAATTCAATGTGAGTAATAGAGGTTTGACAATGCTTTAGGTATTATGGTACAATTGTGATGTTTTATATTTTATCACAATATGTTTTTTAAAAGTTTTAAAATAGAGCTGCTTATTATATTATGTTTAATCATTTTTTTTCTTTTTGTAAAAATTATGTTAATGTTATCTTAAACTTCTAACATGCAGAGCTTGCAATTCCTCTGATTTTCTTTGTTCAATTGAACTAAATCTTCTTAAGTGTATTAATATTCTTTTACTAGTAGGATTATTCTGATTTGCTGCTTCTATATACTTCCTTTTTGTTCTGCATATCATTTGTTTACACATTCAGTTAATCATATATCTGCTCATTTAGGGTTTAATTTTTCTTTGCTCTGTTATTTTAAGATAGAGTTTAAATTATTGATTTCAAGTTTCTCTTGTTTTGTAATGTGGTGATACCTTTAAATCCCTGCTCTTTAGAAATTGTCAACTTCAAAAATATACATTGCAGTACACCTCACCATATATTTACATTGGAAAATGTTTGTTTTGTTTAGTTCACACTTAAGTGCATGAAAATGAATTAATTGGAGGAACCCTTAATGTAGTAAAATGAGAATGTTAATAAAATAGGGAAATATGTTTATATACATTCAGAGATATCAGAAATAAAATAAAAAAACACTATCTTACCCTCCAATCATGTAAACATGCTATATGAAGATAACATGTAAGTAATGTTTCTCTGTGTCCTAGAATATCAAAGCTTGGCAGAAATCTGTTAGAATCCAAGAAGCAGTAAGATACTTCAGTTAATACCTTTGCAGGAAAGACAGGAAGCATAGGCAGTGTCTTTATTTAGGAATCTACCCTCTAGAACTGAGGAAAAATGCATTTCTGTACATATATTGTAATTTTTCCTTATTCTTGAGAATTTAATTCATCTATACAACTAAATAAAATCATATCTCTTACCCATTTCCCATCTTCCAAAATCTTGTAACACCATGTGCATCCTATCCAATTTCATGTCATTTTGATCACTCATTTTATCCAGTTAGAAATATACAAATGTCCATGAATATATTGTCATATACTAGAGCATGGAAAACCTAACAGCTAACATAACTGAAAAGAAGAATGTTATCTCCTTCCACAGAAAATATAAGATTCTAATAGGTTATAATTGTTTCTATGTTAAAACCATATAATTTCCCAAAGTTGGAAAATTTGTAGAATTGATATGCAAGTACTTTTTTATTGTTTTTGTTGAACAATGTATTTTTCTCCCCTTCCCTCCCTTTCTTGCCCCTCCCTTTCTGCCCTCTCCCATGATCCCCATGCTCCAAATTACTCAGGATATCTAGCCTTTTTCTACATCCTATGTAGGTTACATCCTCATATGTCACTCTTAGGGTTCTCTTTGTTGCATAGGTTCTTTGAGATTATGAGTTGTAGGCTGGTTTTTCTTTGCTTCATGTCTAAAAGCCTCTTATGAGTGAGTACATGTGATATTTGTCTTCCTGGGACTGGGTTATCTCACTCAATATGATTTTTTTAGATATATCCATTTGCCTGCAAACTTCAACATCTTATTTTTTCCCACTGTGTAGTAAGTACTCCACTGTCTAAATGTACCCCATTTTACTTATCCATTTTTCAGTTGAGGGGCATTTATGTTGTTTCCGGGTTCTGGTCATGACACATAATGCTACTATGAACATAGTTTAGCACATATGCTTAGGGTATGATTGAGTGTAATTTCAGTATATACTCAAAAGTGCTACTGTTGAATCTTGAGGTAGGTTGTTTTCTAATGTTTTGAGAAATTGACATACTGAAATCCAACATGGCTGTATGAGTTTACATACTCATAAAGTATATTTCGGTGTAAGACGAAACTCAGAGTTGTTTTGATTTACATTTCTCTGATGGCTAAGGATGTTGCACATTTCCTTATGTGTTTTTCAGTCATTTTAGTTTCATCTGTTGAGAATTCTCCAATTATGGCTGTATCCCATTTTTTATTGTATTATTTGTTCTTTTGATGACTAATTTCTTTAGTTCTTTGTATATTTAATAAATCTACCCATTCTCTTATGGGGCATTGGTGAAGATGTTTTCTCATTCTGTATGCTGTCATTTTCTCTTATTGACCGTGTCTTTTGGCTTACAGAAACTTCTAAGCTTCAGGAAGTGATTCCATTTATTAATTGGTGTTCTCAGTGTCTGTGCTACTTGGGTTCTCTTTAGAAAATGGTCTCCTGAGCCAATGAGTTCAAGTGTACTTCCCATTTTCTCTCTTATGAGGTTCAATATTGTTGATTTTATGTTGAAGCCTTTGACCCATTTGGACTCAATTTTGTGCATGGCAATAGATATGGATCTATTTTAATTTTTCTACATGTTGATATCCAGTTATGCCAGAACCATTTGTTGAATTTTTTTCTATTTAATTTTTTTTGTTTCTTTGTCAAAAAATTAGGTGTTTGTAGGTGTGTGGATGGATATTTGGGTATTTGATTCAGTTCCATTGATCATCCTGCCTATTTTTATGTCAATACCAGGCTCTTTTCAGTACTATAGCTCTGTAGTAGAGTTTGAAGTCAGGGATTGTGATGCCTCCAGAAGGTCCTTTATTATACAGGATTGTTTTGACTATCCTGGGTTTTTTGCTTTTCCATATGAAGTTGAGAATTGGTCTTTAGAGGTTTGTGAAGAAATTTTCTGGGATTTTGATGTTCATTGCATTGAATCTGTTGATTGCTTTTGGTAAAATTGCCATTTTAAATATGTTAATTCTACCTACTCAAGAGCATGGGAGATCTTTCCATTTTCTTGGGTCTTCTTCAATTTCTTTCTTAAAGATTTAAAGTTATTGTCATATAAGTCTTCCATGTGTTTGGTTAGAGTTACTCCAAGTTATTTTATATTATTTGTGACTGTTGTGAAGGGTAAACTATCTCTGATTTCTTTCTCAGTCCATTTATCATCTGTGTACAAGAGGGCTACTGATTTTTGGAGTTAATCTTGTATCCTGCTCCATTACTGAAGGTATTTATGAGTTGTTGAAGTTCCTTAATAGAATTTTTTGGGTCACTTATGTGAACTATCTTATCATCAGCAAATAGTGAGTGTTTGATTTCTTCTTTCCTATTTTTACTCCAATGACCTCCTTTTTTGTCTTATTGCTTTAGCTAGAATCTCAACTACTATATTGAATACATATGAAGAATGTTGACAACCTCGGCTTGCTACTGATTTCAGTGGGATTGCTTTGAGTTTCTCTCCATTTAGTTTGATATTGGCTGCTTGCTTGCTGTACATTGCCTTTATTAGGTTTGGATATGTTCTTTGAATCCCTGCTCTCTCTAAGACCTTTAGCATGAAGGGATGTTGTATTTTGTCAAAGGTTTTTTCAACATTTAGTGAGATGATCATGTGGTTTTCCTTTTTTCAGTTTGTTTATATGGTAGATTACATTGACAGATTTTTGTATATTGATCTGTCTCTGCATGTCTATGTGAAGCTGACTTGATCAAGGTGGATGTTTTTTCTGATGTTTCTCTTCTGTTTGTCAGTATTTTATTGAGAATTTTTGCATCAATGTTCATGAATTACATTGGTCTGTAATTTTCTTTCTTAGTAATGTTTTTGAGTGGTTTGAGTATCAGGGTAATTGTAGCCTTGTAAAAAGAGTTTGATAATGTTCCCTTTTCTATTGTGTGGAACAATTTGAGGTATATAGATTTTAGTTCTTTAAAAATCTTGTAGAATTCAGCACTGTAACCATCTTGTCCTGGGCTGTATTTGGTTGGGAGATTTTTGCTATTTTTTTTAGCAGCTAAACATTTATTTAATTTGCTTATCTTGTCTTTATTTAATTTTGGTAAGTGATATTTACCCAGAAAATTGTTCATTTCCAATTTTGTAGAGTATGCATTTTCAAAATATGACTTGATAATTCTCTGAATTTATTCTGCATCTGTTATGTCAACCTTTTTATTTTTGATTTTGTTAATTTGGATATTCTCTCCCTGCCTTTTGGTTAGTTTAAATAAAGATTTGTCTATTTTGTTGATTTTTCTCAAAGAACCAACTCTTTGTCTCATTCACTCTTTGTATTGTTTTGTTTGTTTCCATTGTGTTGACTTCAGTGCTTGATTTGATTGTTTCTTGCCACTAGAAACAATCTTGCCTCCTGGGAGAGTTTGTTGGTTTTTTTTTTCTTGAGTTTTCAGGTGTTCTGTAAACTCACTAGTGTGGGATTTTTCTAGCTTCTTTATATAGGCATTTAGTGCTATGGATTTTCCTCTTAACACTGCTTTTATTTTTTTCCCATAAATTTGAGTATGTTTTGTGGTCATTTTCATTGAATTTTATGAATTCTTTAATTTCTTTCTTTATTTCCTCCTTGACCCATTGATGATTCAGGTAAGCATTATTTAATTTCCATGTGTTTTTGGGCTGTCTTAAATTAGTGTTGTTGTTGAATTCTAATTTTAAGACATCGTGGCCTGATAAGATACATGGGGCTATTCCACTGCTTATATATCTGTTGAGGTTTGCTTTGTTACCTAGTATGTAGTCAGTTTTTGAAAAGATTCCATAACATACATGCTGAGAAGGAGATGTATTCTTTTACGTTTGGAAAGAATTGTCTATAAATGTCTATTAAGTCCTTTTGATTTATATCATGTTAGTTTCCTTAATTCTCTGTTAATTTTCTCTCTCTGGCAGACCTGTTCAGTGGTGAGAGTGGGATGTTGAAATTTCCCATTATTAGTGTGTGGGAATTAATGTGTGATTTGAGATTTTTTTAGTGTTTCTTTTACATATGAGGGTCCCCTTATATTGGGGGCATAGATGTTCTGCAATGAAATTTCCTTATGATGGATTTTTCCTTTGACTAATATAAAATTTCCTTCCTTGTCTTCTTTTATTGATTTTAGATTAAAGTCTATTTTGTTAGATATTAGGAAAGCTTCACCAGATTGTTTCTAAGTCCACTTGATTGGAAATTTTTTCCCAACCCATTACTCTGAGGTGATATCTGTCTTTGAGGTTAAGGTATGTTTCTTGTATGCAGCAGAGGGATAGATTCTTTTTTCATATCCATTCTGCTAGCCTGTGTCTTTTTATAAGTGAGTTGTATATTAAGGGATATTAATGATCAGGGACTGCTAGTCCCTGAAATTTAAGTTTTTGTTGTTGTTGATGTTATTGTGTCTGTTTTCCCCTTCTTTGTAATTTCCTGCTGTGTGATCATCAATTATCTGATTTTTTAAATGGATGTAGCTAACTTCCTTGGTTGGAGTTTTCCTTCTACTAGTTTATGTAGGGGTGGGTTTGTTGCTAGGTATTGGTTAAATCTGTTTCTCTCATGGAATATCTTATTTTGTCCATCTATGGTGATTGAAAGTTTTTCTGGGTATAGTAGTCTTGGCTGGCATCCAGAGTCTCTTGATGTCTGTATATCACTTGAGCAGGATTTCTGTCTTTCATTGTTTCCATTGAGAAATCAGGTGTAATTCTGATGTCTGCCTGTATATGTTACTTGGCCTTTTTTCTTTGCAGCTCTTAATATTCTTTCTTTATTCTGTATTTTTAGTGTTTTGATTATTATGTGGCAAGGGGATTTTTTTGATCCAGTCTATTTGGTGTTCTATAAGCTTCCTATATCTTCATATGCATATCTTTCTTTAGATAGGCAAATTTTTATTTATGATTTTTTTAATATATTTTCAACATATTTCAAGAATATTCAAGATGCTTTTGAGTTGGACATCTTCTTCTTCCTCTATACCTGTTATTCTTAGGTTTGATCTTTTCATGATGTACCATATTTCCTGAATATTTTTTGTCAAGCTTTTGTTGGATTTAATATTTTTTTCATTGACTGATGAGTCTATTTCTATATTGTATCTTCAGTGCTTGAGATTCTCTCTTCCATCTCTTGTATTCTGCTGTTTATGCTTACATTTGTAGTTCGTGATCATTTTCTCATAATTTCTGTTTCTATAATTCTCTCAGTTTGTGTTTTATGTACTGTTTCTATTTCAGTATTCAAGTCTTAAATCATTACTTACACCTGTTTGTTTGTATTTCCTTGGTTTTCTTTAAGAGATTTGTTTATTTCTTCAAATTTTTTGTTTGTCTTTTCTTCCATTTCTTTGAGTGAATTTTTTATTTCCTTTTTAAGGGCCTCAAACATTCTTCTAAAGTCATTTTCTTCTGCTTCATCTATATTGGGGTGTCTGAGTCTTCCTGTTGTAGAGCCACTAGTTTGGTTGGTGTCATATTTTTCCTTGTAGTGTTCAGCATGTTCTTACCTTGTCTACCTCTAATTGGTGTAGATATGGCTGTGTTTCTCATCATCAATCTTCCAGGTGTCAGTGGATCCAAGGCTCATATGAGTGATTCTTATGGTGTAGTCAGATCCATGCTTCCAGTAACCATGTAGATCATTCTCTGTTCCTGATGGTCACTCAATGATCACTACCTGTATTTCCTTTGCATTTCTAAAGTTTCTTCAGGCCTTTTCCTATGGATGTTGCTGATTTAACCTGTTTTCATAGAAATCCCTGGCTCAGGTCAAGTCCTTCAGTGTCTCTGACTCAGGCCTGATCCCTCGACTATAGCTCCTTTGTACATACCTTCTGCTGTGGATGTTGCTACCCCAGTCCTTCTACATCAGAGTTCATTGCTTTGGGCCTGTTCCTGCAGATGTCCTGGGTCTGTTTGTGCAGTTGTCCCTTGCTTGGGCCTCCTCCTGTAGAGGTCCCTTGCTTAGGTCTGGTCCTACAGAGGTCTCTGGCTCAAGTCTGCTCGATTTGTCGGAGTTCCCTCACATCTGCTCCTACAGAGGTCTCTTTCAAGGGCATGCTCTGGGAGAAGTGACTGGCTCGAGCCTGCTCCCACAGAGGTTTCTGGTTTAGGCCTGCTCCCTTGGTAGGTGCTCCCTCTGATATTCAAATTTTATATAGGCAACCATAGCTAAAATTGTGTTGTCATCTCTTAGAGAAAGTATGTCATAGCATCACTCTCCATCCTCCAGTTCTTTGACACTTTCAGTTTTTCATCTATAATGTTCCATGAATCTTTTCCTGTGTGTGTTGGTAAAGTTGTTCTGTTCAGTGCTGAATCATCCCATGTTGATTGGAATGATTCTTGACTAAAATTGTGTCCTCTGAAAGAAGAGAAATATCTGCAAACACCTGAGTCAACTTTTCAAACACTGACTATTTTCCTTCCATCTTTCCAGTATAAAATGATCATTTCTATCTCTAATAACATTTTTCTTAATTATTTTTTCCAGTATTAGTGAAGCCACTGTAACTAGTTGATATTTTATGTGACATATCTTCCTAATTCTCTTGCATTTATCTTAGAATTATTTCACTATTATATGTGTCTATAAACACAATATATTTATGTTATGATTTTACACCAAGAAATATAATTCCTCATATTTTGTCAACTTTCTTTTAATCCAAAATATTTAACATGGCTATATTTGATGCACTTATCATTAAGATCAAGGCTGTAGACAACAACAAATAATGTCATGTGGACCAAAAGCAGTTATATCATGAACATGACAAGTTTGACAACTCTCTCTTTATATTTTCAGTATAGTACTTGAAGTTTTATATAGATTACTAAATAACGACAGAGATCAGGGAGATATAAATTGTAAAGGAAAAAAATCAAATGATCATTATTTGAAGATTATGTGATAGTATATACAAAAGCAACCCCAGAAATTCTACCAGGGAACTCCTATAGCTAATAAACAGCTTCAGTGAAGTGTCTGAATATAAGATTAAGTCAAAATATCAGCAACCTCCTATATGTAAATGAAAAAAGGTCTGAGGAAGAAATCAGTGAAACAATACCTTTCATAAAAGTGGCAAATAGTAAAATCTATCTTGGGGTAACTTTGAACAAGCAAATGAAAGATTTACATGGATAAAGCTTCAAGTCTTCAAAGAAAGAATTTGAATAAGATATCAGAAGATAAAAAAGTTCATGAATCAGTAGAATTAGCATAGTAAAATTGACTGTACTATCAAAACCAATCTACAGATTCAATGGAATCCCCAGTAAAAATCCCCCCAAAAATACTTTACATACCTTGGAAGAATAATACAAAATTTCATATGGAAAAGAAAAACGTCACGATACCTAAAACAAATCTGAACAATAAAAAGTTTCTTGATTTCCTATCATTTTTAAATTTAAGTTGAAGGAAGCTATAGTATAAATACTGCATGATATTGGCATTGAAACACACATAGTGATCAATAGACTAGAATTGAAGACCAAGACATAAATCCACATACATATAGAAACTTGATCTTTGATAAAGAAGTCAGAAATACACACTGAAAACAGACATCCTCTTAAAAAATGGTGTTGGTTTTACTGGATATTGGCATGTAGAAAAATGGAAGTCAATCCATAATTATCCCTCTTCACAAAACCTGAGTCCAAATATTTCAAATACCTCAACATAAAATTAGATACACTAAATGTGAGCAAAAAGAAAGTAGATAATAGCTCTTAATAAATTGTCAAAGAAGACTATTTTCTGAATAAAAACTAATAGTGCATGCTTTAGGTTCAACAAGAAATAAATGGGGCCTCATGAAATTGAAAAGTTTCTGTAAGTCAAAAGGCATCATAAATCAGAAAAAGCAACAATTTACAAAGTGAGTCCATATTCAAAAATTTTGAAACCCCAAAAAACTAAATGTCAAAGACAATTAATAAATTAAAAATGTGATATGGATCTCAACAGAGAATTCTAAACAAAGCCTGCATCCAGCAATTGATGGAAACAGAGGCAGAGACACACAGAAGAGCACTGGGTTGAGTTCCCAAAGTCCAGTTTGCTTTTGCGATCTTAATGTTGAACCCCATTTTCTGACCCTGACCTTTTGCTAATCATGCTTCATTTGGTGCCCAATGTTTAGGGGCATGAATTCATGTGGATCCCGACTCTATACCTAGCAGCTGAAGGACACTGAACCCTGCCCTCCTGACTTGATTTCACCTACTAAATGTTTTTTTTTTTTGACAAAATGCCATCTCAATGGAGCTACCTGTTTGGAGGGTCCACCATATGGTTATTTGACAATTTCCATTGTTTGCACTCAATTATCCACCAAGCTGCTTTCCCTGCCACATGGTGACTTGCAGAGATTTTCATTTCTGTTCCTGATGTGGGAGTCCCCTCTGTGTGCTGTAATTGCCATTAATCAATAAAGAAAACTGTCTTTGCCTGTTGATAGGACAGAACTAAGGTAGGCAGGGAAGACAGAACTGAATGCTGGGAGGAAGAAGGGTGGAGTCAATGAGACGCCATGGACCTGCTACCAGAGATAAACATGCTCAAACTTTGCTGGTTGGCCATGACATTGTGGTGATATACAGATTAATAGAAATGAGTTAAACCAATATGTAAGTGTTAGCCAATGAGAAGTTAGAGCTAATGGGCAAAGCAGTGATTTAATTGATATGCTTTCTGTGTGATTATTTTAAATGTAAGCTAGCTGGGTGGCCAGGACATAGGCAGCAGGACGAATAAGCAGGCTTTCCTCCTACATGTTCCCAGATAAAATTTACTGGAATCTTTTAATGGAGTTAAGTTCATTTGACTTAAATAAATCAATAAATTTGAAAGTTATATAATGACAGTCCATATCACAATGCAGGAATTTAATAATCTTTGTGCTTATATTATGGAACATATATGGTTTTTTGATGCATTCATGTATTGGATATTTGGACCTAGCTTTGTTTTTCATGTTATATCATTAAAATTGGTTTGCTAACAGAGCCAAGAATGAGGTACTTTTAGAAATGATACAGTTATTTTATATCTGTAAAGTTTTTTTGATTTTTTATTGTATTTCTTGAGTTCTACATTTTTCTCTGCTCCCCTCCCTGCCTCTCCCCTCCCCCTTCAACCCTCCCCCAAGGTCCAGGCTTCCAATTTACTGAGGATATCTTGTCCTTTTCAACTTTCTACTTCCCGTGTAGATTAGATCTATGTAAGTGGCTTTTAGTGTCCTCATTGTTGTCTAATTCTCTGGGATTGTGATTTGTGGATTGACTTTCTTTGCTTTATGTTTAAAAACCACCTATGAGTGAGTAGATGTGATAATTGTCTTCCTGTGTCTGGGTGACATCACTCAAAATAATTTTTCTAGCTCCATCCATTTCCCTGCAAAATTCAAGATGTCGTTAAATTTTTTTCTGCTGTGTAGTATTCCGTTGGATAAATGTACAACATTTTCCTTATCTATTCTTCAGTAGAGGGACATTTATGTTGTTTCCAGATTCTGGCTATCACAAACAAAGCTGCTATGAACATAATTGAGCACATGTCCTTGTGGCACGATTGAGCATCCTTTGGATATATACCCAAAGTGTTATTACTGGGTCTTGAGGAAGGTTGTTTTCTAATTTTCTGAGAAATCACCACACTTACATCCAAAGGGGTTGTACAGCTTGCATTCCCACCAGCAATGCAGAAGTGTTCCCTTTTCCCCACAACCTCTCCAGCATAAGTTGTCATGAGTGTTTTTAATCCTGGCCATTCTTACAGATTCAATGCAATGCCCATTAAAATCCCAGCAAAATTCTTCAAAGAACTCTAAAGAATGGTACTCAACTTCATATTGAAAAACAAAAAAACCCAGCATATCTAAAACAACCCTGTACAATAAAAGAACTTCTGGAGGCATCACAATCCCTGACTTCAAACTCTACTACAGAGTTACAGTACTTAAAATGTCTGATATTGACAAGAGAACAGACAGGAGGACCAATGGAACTGAATAGAAGACCCTGATATCAATCCACATATCTTTGAACACGATTTTTGATAAAGAAGTAAAAAATATCAAATGGAAAAAAGAAAGCATATTTAACAAGTGGTGCTAGCATAACTGGATATCAACATGTAGAAGAATGAAAATACATCAATATATATCACCATGCACAAAACTCAAGTCCAAATGGATCAAAGACCTCAACATAAAGCCAGTAACACTGAACGTCATAGAAGAGAAAGTAGAAAGTAAACTTGAATGCATTGGCACAGAGAAACTCTTTCTATATATAACCCCAGCAGCACAGACACTAAGAGAAACAATTAATAAATGGGACTTCCTGAAACTGAAAAGCTTCTGTAAAGCAAAGGACATGGTCAACAAGATAAGACGACAGCCTACAGAATGGAAAAAGATCTTCACTAACCCCACAAGAGACAGAAGTCTGATCTCCAAAATATACAAAGAACTCAAGAAATTAAACACCAAAAGAACATATAATCCAATAAAAAATGGAGTACAGATCTAAACAGAGAACTCTCAACAGAGGAATCTAAAATGACTAAAAGACACTTATGGAAATGTTCAACATCCTTAGTCATCAGAGAAATGCAAATCAAAACAATTGTGAGGTTACATCTTATACCTTTAAGAAATGATATAGTCTTTATGGACTAATAATAAACAGATAGCTGACAGAATTTACATCATCAAAAGCAAAAGTTAGCCAAAAAAAATTAATACCATTGAAAAGGATAACAGTAGTTTGACAGAAAAATTTAATCCATGTGAAAGGGTGCTGAAAAATTACCTGAAAAAATTCATACTGTTGAATTTGACAATCAAAATCTATTAAAATATATGATAAGTTAGCAGATAGAATATATCCCCAGAAAAGCACTCTGCATCCCATCCAAGTAATATCCAAGGATGAGAAGTTATCATTAATGGCAAAATTTTATACCTTGAAATCATATTTGCAGAATGAGGACAAGAGTTTATGTGAGTCAATGAAATCATTAGAAATATTTACTGGTTAAGAGATTCAGGCTTAGCTGGGCAGCACCCAGCACTTGGGAGGCAGAGGCAGGTGGATCTCTGTGAGTTTGACGCCAGTCTGATCTACAAGAACTGGTTCCGGGACAGACTCCAAAGCCACAGAGAAACCCTGTCTCAAAAAAAAAAAAAAAAGAGAGATTCAGGCTTTAAAAAAGACAGTGATTAAAATATTTGAAATTATTGAGGAAATTACCAGAACTCATGAGTAGGAAGTGGAGGTACAAGGACAGGATTTAGCCTTGCCTATATGTGTCAGAGAAAGAGATGACTTACCAAGGGCTCTAGCTACCTACCATGTAATCTCATCTGACAAACCGTCCAGTACTAAATGCTGAAAATATTCAAAAAATTTAAATGGCATTCTATAGACATGAATGATCTAAAGGAAATTAAGCAAGCAGTGGTATCTTATGGCTTGCATTCACCGTTTTCTAAAGAGATGGTAAAAACGTGGGCTTCAAGCAATAAGGATAATCCACATAACTGGCTTCACTTAGTTCCAGTGGTCCTAGAAGATGGGTCACAACTACTGTGGAAATGCTCCTAGATAGAAGTGGCAGAAAGTTTAGAACAACAGGGAGGAACAAAAAGAATTGATACTTCCGAAGATCAAATTCTTTACAAGTGCACTTATGCTGTTTCAGAGGATCAAAATCTTTATGATAAACATATATTGTCCCTATGCCACACATCATCCTTAAATGCTTGGAGCAGTTATTCAAGAACTAAAAAAAATAATTGAATCATATATTAGGGATAAACAAGGCCAAATAGAACCCTTTAGTAACATTTTACAAAGATTAACCAGGGCTGTATGAATTGGAGTAACAGACCTAGAAGCTAGACAAATTCTTATTGAATCACTGGCTTTTGAAAATGCCAACTTGAAATGAAAAAGTATACTTGGATCTTTAAAGGTCAGATTGGAACTAAGTGATGAATGGACACTCCATACAATGTGCATTGAGATATTTGATTATAATACTGAGGTTTGTGAAGGAGAAGCAACTTCCAAAGATATGAAGAAACATAAAAGTACCAAGTGTTTTAATTGTGGTAGAACAGGACATCTGGAAAGGGACTATAGACAAGATACTCCTAGGAATAATGTCAAAAATAGAAGAGATCAATCTTCTGGATTATGTACAAGATGTGCCAAAGAATAACATTGGACTAGTCAATATTGATTGAAAAAGTAAAACAACAAAATCTGATACCATCAGGAAACTCCTTGTGGGGGGTTCTCACATGGCTTCAGGTAAAACATCATCCAGTCATTTCAAGTAACTATGGAAGACATGTCTCACCAGGAAAATTAAAAAAAAAAAATCAGTGCCTGCTGTAAAAATCATACTGTTCTGGATAGAGGATTAAACATGGATGATGAATCAAAAATTCCAATAGTAAACAGGAAACATATATTATGGCAGACTTCTATAAATGCTCAAAGACCAAAGCTAAGATTGCATATAAATAACTTTGTAATTAAGGGATTATTGGACACAGGTGCCAATATGACTATTATTACTCCAGAATCTTGGCATCTGAACTGTCCACTTCAAGAGGCAGATATTCAATTCCTAGGAATTGGAATCCTATCTCAATTGAAACAAAGCACAAGATGAGTTGAATGCATAGGGTCAGAAAGACAGAGAGGAAGGCTGAGGCAATATGTGGCAATTATCACAGTGAATTTATTGTGTCATGATCAGCTGTGGCAATGAAATACCACATTAATATTCCTGCAGTACCAGTAACTCATTTTCTGGGAAGGATATTATAAGGCAGTATAAAAGAAGGTTACCAGTCCTTCAGTCTGTACAAGAACACAAAACAACTAGAAAACCTTCAGATGTACCAATAGACCTATCTTTAAAATGGTTAACTGAGGAACAAATACGGGTTAAACAATGAAATTTAACAGAAGAGAACCTGCAGGAATATAATAGTTGGTATAGGAACAACTAGATGCTCACCGTATTGAAGAATCAAATATGCCTTGGAATTATCCTGTATTTGTTGTAAAAAAGAAACTGGATAATAGAGAATGGTGACAGACCTAAAAGCTGTCAACAAGGTAATTCAACCTATGGGCCCTCTACAGTCTGGAATTCCTCTGCCTTCCCTATTACTTAAAGGATTGCCTCTAATAGTTATTCATTTAATAGATTGTTTTTGTACTATACCTTAACAAGTAAAGGACAGATTAAAAAATGCTTTCACAGTGCCTACTTATAGTATTTCTGAGCCTATTGGAAATACCAGACGACCATCCTCCCACAAGGAAAGCTCAATGTCCCCACCCTATGCTAATACTTTGTAAGTCAGCTGTTGGAAATAACACATATACAATCTATTAAATCTAGAATTTACCATTACATGGATGATATTTTGCTATATGATTCAAACACAGATAGTTTAGAAAGAATATTTGAAGAAGTAAAGAAAGTTTTGCCTAAATGGGTATTAAATTGTTCCTGAAAAAATAAAAAGAGGAGATTCTGTCAATTACCTATGTTATAAAATGGGTTTACAGAAAATTAGAACATACAATTGAGAAATAGAAGATATTGATTGTAGACTCTTAAGGACTTTTAAAGATTTTTAGGAGACATTTCCAGTCTACAACCTGTTGTTGGGATAACACCTGATTTAATAATTCATTGAAAGAAAATCTTAGATGGAAACAAAGACATTAATAGTCCTAGAGAATTAACAGATGAAGGTGAGAAAGAATTAACTGTGGTTGAAGAGAAATTACAAAAGGCACATGTGTATCAGGTGAATCCAAATCTTAATTGCATCCCAGTCTTATTGTCAACCAGAATTTCCCTACAGGAATTTTAATGCAGTGGGAAGATATTATCTTAGAATGTATATTTTTACCATATAAACCAAGTTAAAAATTAAAACTTATGTGGAAAATGCCTGTGAATTAGTTCTAAAAACAAAATTGGGATTTGTCAACTAGCAGGAATATACCCAGCAGAGATTATAGTTCGTTTTACTACTGATGAAATAAAAAAGAAATATGGGAAGGCAGTGAACCCTGGCAAAGAGCTTGTGGTAATTTTAGGAGAGATTAAAATCAATTATCTGAAAAGATGTAGAATTAACCTTACAAAGAGAACTGCTTGGTATCTTCCCCACATTGTACATGACAAACCAATAACTGGAGCATGTACATTCTATACTGATGAAAATAAATCAGAAACGGCAGTTTACAAGTTAAAAGATTTAAGTAAGATGGAACAAAGCACTTATAATTCTTTCCAAAAGTCAGAATTATATGATATTGTCATGTTACTAACAGATCATTTAAAAAAAACCTCTCAATATAGTCACTTATTCACAATATGTAGAAAGAGTTGTCTTATATATTGAAACCACTAAATTTATACAAGGTGATACAGAACTGACTCATTCATTCCTTTGCAAGATGTAACCAGGAATAATCTTTGTCCCTTATACATAATACACATCTGATCCCATATGGTTCTGCCAGGTTCTACAGCACAAGATAATGCTGAAATTGATCAATAGGAATTAATGATTATTAATTGGAAATATGCTGAAGGCCTCAGAATATCATAAAACAACATTATGTCAATATCAAAGTTTTAAAGGAATTGTTTTCTATTATATAACAACAAGCTAGGGAGATTATAAAGAGTTGTCCTATTTGCTCTTTCTATAGCCAAACATCACTACCTGCAGGGAGTAACCCAAAGTGTATTCAGAGGAATATAATCTGGTAAATGGATGTATTTCTCTTTAAAGAATTTGGAAAATTAAAATATGTATACCACACCATTGATACTTATTCAGGATTTCAAATGGTAACTGCTTTGAGCTCATTTATCAAGCATTTATTAGAATTAATGGCCATCATAGGTATACCTGCCCAAATAAAGACAGCTAATTGTCCAGGTTATGACCCTAAGAAAATTACACCCTTTTTGCTTATTATAATATAAAACATATTACAGGTATACCATACAATCTTACAGGTCAGGCAGTCACAGAAAGATGCAAATGAACTAAGAAGGATATGTTAACCAAACAGAAAGGGATGGAAAATACCCCCAGAAATAGATCACATAATGTTTTATTAACCTTGAAATTTCTTAATGCTGATGAGAAAGAAACATCAGCAGCATAGAGTCATTGGATAATAGAAAAAAGCTTGTTAATTAACTCAGCCTGTGTATTTCAAGGATGTACTGATGTCAGAATGGAAACCAAGAGATGTGCTACATTGAGAATGGAGATTTTCTCTTTTTTCTACAGGAGAAGAAAAGCTCTGGATACCATAAAAATGAATAAAGATTCATTTTGAAAAAGAGAAACCTCTTGAGGCAGAGAAATGACAGCTTTTCCACAGATGTGACAATCATACAGGTAGGAAGAAAACGTTATAAGTGTTAGGGCATGGGGCTGGAGAGATAGCTCAGTGGTTAAGAGCACTGACTGCTCTTCCAGAGGACCTGGATTCAATTCCCAGCACCCACATGGCAGCTTACAACTGCCTGAAGATCCAGTTCCAGGGAATCTGACACCTTCACAACAATGCACATAAGATAAAGTTAAATAAAGTGTTAAAAAATGTTTTATAAAAATAAGTGTTAGGGCAGAGTTCTGTTCTTTTCTTTGTAGGAAGGTACTCATCTTCAATAATTTATGAGACATTGGACATTTAGATGCCTAAAGAAGAAATGATAGCTATCCATAAAGGATAACCAAGCAAAGAGAAATCTGATTTACGGTACCATATACTCTATAGGGTAAAATTTTATTACACATACATATATATGTATATATATATATATATATATATATTTCTCAGCATAATAAAAGCATATATTACTTAAAAATCAAGGCTGGCTTTGGAGTGGGACAACAGGTATCCATCTCTAAATCCAAGCTAGATTGGATTGTTGTTAAAAGTTAGAATTTCTGTTTCATATCAGAATGGGATATAATGTCTCATATCTGGTATGGGTCAGAAAGAAGAAAAAAAATGGAAAGATTTTACTGTTTCCTATAAATATTTTATCTCTATCATCACTTTGTGAATATATATATATATATATATATATATATATATACACACACACACACACACACAGATATATATGTGTGTGTGTATGTGTGTGAATAATGCTTAAGTTTTCCACAATGAACAATAAATTTTCCTGTAGTAATATTTAAAGTTTCCAACAAGAAGATGGTGTCCCACAACAATTATTCTGCCAGGCTTTTATGACGTCATGATGCTGACAGCACTACTTTAAGCTTGGTTTTGGGTACCAGATTCTCAAGAGGGTTTGAATTTGGTTAGCTGCAAAGATGTTCCTTCTTACAATGTTCTGGCCAGAATTTCAAATAAGACCTACAGGAACACCCTATCAACAACTCAGAGACTATTTGCAGACAGTAATCTTAAACCTTAACCATCATTTTAGTTTTATAGGATCCCATAGAAAGAACATTGCCCCCATGACAGATGGAAGTAATTCTGGAAGACAATGTCACATCTCCCAATAAAGTTTGTCCTCAGGATTTGGGATATCAATTAGGGGTTGTATAGGGTTGGGAGTTGGGGTATAAATTTTATGATCTCAGGAATCTCTTTTGGAAAAAAAGTAAAAAGGGGATATAAATGATAAGATAGAAATATAGATTATTGAAATAAATTTTGAAAAGCAACTATTAGTTTTAAATGTTTTACATTGGTTTTAATTTCATATACTGTATGCAAATTATATATTGATACAAATTTGAGATTAATTTTGTTAAAATATATTGTACATACATTTCTAATCTTGTTCAAAGTATTGAATCTATACAGCTCATTTGACAATGTAATTCAAATTTCTAGCCTGTAAAATTATTATTATCAACTGTTTAATAAAGAAATATAGGTTAGTACTTAATCACCTGAAATATTGAATTTGTAGTCATATTAGATATGTATTCAAGGTCAAAAATATATAATTTAAATAGATAATTCATCTTCAAACACTTCAGAATTCTACAGAATATGAAATTTAAGATATTTTAATAATGTATGTTCTATTTCCCCCATATTCTTTTATTTTTTTCCATTAAAAAAAAGAATTTACATTTTCTCCCCTTCTCCCAGTCCCCTCCCGCTCCCCCCATCCCGCTTCTTCCTTAAAAGATGGCATGGTGCCCAGCCCTGTGGGAAGTCCAAGGCCCTCCCCCATCCATCCCGTCCTAGGAAGGTGTGCATCCAAATCGACTAGGTTCCCAAAAAGATAATACATGCAGAGGAGATAAGTCTTGGTGTTGTTGTTGATGGCTTCTCATTCTGCCTCATTGGCAGCCACGTTTAGAGAATCCAGTTTGATTATATGCTCATTCAGTCCCGGTCCAGCTGGATTTGATGAGCTCCCATTAGATCAGGCACACTGTCTCAGTGGGTGGTCCAGCCACTCGCGGTCCTAACTTCTTTGCTCATCTTCTCCCACCTTCTGCTCTTTGACTGAACCTTGGGATCTCAACCCATTGCTCTGGTGTGAATGTGGGTCTCTGTCTCTATCTCGATCCATCGGATGGAATTTCTATGGATGTGATCAAGATATTCATCAATGTGACTATGGGACAATGATAGTTCTGGCACCCTCTCCTCTGCTGCCCAACGACCTAGCTGGGGACATCCCTGTGGACACCTGGCATCTCTTCTAGAGCCAAGTATCTTGCCAGTCCTAAAATGACTCCAATAATGTAGATATCTTATTCCCTACTCCAATGTCCAGCTTTCCTCCATCTCCACCCACACACTCCCCCAAGCTCTCCCCAGTCCTTCCCTTCTCCCTTCTCCTTCCCCCTCTGCCCTCCCCCAACTCCCCTACCACCACCTCTATCCCCACCTTCCTATTCCCACGTTTTCCCTGTCAATCATGTGTGCTTCCAATTTCCAAAAGGATATATATATGATTATCTTTGGGTTTGCCTTGCTATTTGGCTTCTCTAGGCTTGTGAGCTATAAGCTTAGTGTCCTTTGTTTTATGGCTAGGGTCCACTAATGAGTGAATACATACCATAATCGTCTTTTTGGGTTTGGGTTACCTCACTCAGGATAGCGTTTTCTATTGCCATCCATTTGCATGCAAATTTATGGATGTCATTGTTTTTTACTGCTGCGTAGTACTCTAATGTGTATATATTCCACACTTTCTTGATCCATTCTTCCATTGAGGGGCACCTCGGTTGTTTCCAGGTTCTGGCTATTACAAATAATGCTGCTATGAACATAGTTGCACAAATGCTTTTGTAGTATGATTGGGCATCTCTTGGGTATATATCCAAGAGTGGCATTGCTGGATCCTGAGGTTAGGTTGATTCCCAATTTCCTAAGAAACCGCCACACTGATTT